>VMBQ01004647.1:6940-73955 GCA_007657795.1 Dreissena rostriformis
TTGATACCGGAGATTTTGATTTTGATGTTTAGAGTGATCTCCCGGCAATAGTAATTTACGCTGCAATTTGCGCTGGAATTATGTTTTTGAATACTGGTTCTCCTTTTCGCAACGTGAACTATTTATAATGGGGGTGTATGCAAAACCGAAAACTAATCCTAAATCAGAGACGCACTAGCAATCGACTTAAGAAGAAATATAGATCCACAAAGATATTAACAGCTTGTTAAATTCAGTAGCAACATAGCCAAATGCACATAGTAAAACAAAGAACGCCATTAGAATTAGCATTCATACAAATTCCAAAAGATTAACTGCACTTGTCAATAACACACACGCAGTAAAGATATATATGAAGTAAATATAAACTTATCAACATGCGATATTAAGATGAAATGTTTGCATAGCAAATGTAACTAGGTAAAATGCAAAGACCATGTATCAGAAAGCATATGACAGTAGTTAAATTGAGAATGTCATTTAACATAATGCAATTGTCAATAAGCAAAATGAAATTGTAATTTAGCAAAATGAAATTGTAATTTAGCAGCATGCATGGACTCGCGGGTATTACCAATTGTAATATATCAACATGGTGTTGGCATAAAGTAAACTACAATTCTCATTAAGCAATATGTAATTGTCATTTTGCAACATGAATGGGTGGCGGATAAACCCTTCCATTAAAACACTTGTTAAACAATGATATAAGCTTTATTTCAATAGAAATAATGCAAGAGTAGCAGAGATCATTAAACAGTATGAAGTATCATACAAGGCAAAATGAATTATGAAAGACAACATGTGATAGCTAGAAATCAGTAATTAACATCAATACATTTTAGGAGAACAAAATCTGAAAATAATCAGATACAGGAACTGCACCAACACGAACAGACATCATATGATTAAAATAAATAAATATGATTTGACTTAAATCTCACAAACCCTGACAATAAAATAATAAAATAATAATAAAAAATGCATACTTTTATATCTATTTTATATTATTTAAATACTCTGTATTCCTTTTTACCGGTTATCACTTTCATGACTTATTAAAAAATAATAAATATGACAAATAAATAAGTAAAATGTAAATGTCCCCGGCATTTTAACCATAACCTCAACTCTATTACTTTGCATCTTTCTGGAAGTTGAGGTAAAACAGCCACAGGGACATCCTTGGGATACAGCTGCAACAAAATAAAATGGCAGGTTTTAAGCATTATAGCTACTTTAAAAAATATTCATGTAACTTTAACAACAAACAATTTAGTACGAATACAAAACAAAATATCTAGAAAATTGACAATTTAATTCCGATTTTCGATGGTATGGGTTTTGTTCGCAAAGTGGTAAAAAAAGCCCTCAAATCATATTATGCCAATAATCAATACACTTAAAAATATAAACTATCGGAAAATAACTCATAATAAGGCGCCTTTTTCAATATTTGGAATTTATATAATTTATTTACATTTAAGCAAAGATCTATCAATATTTTTAGATCTTTGATTTAAGTTCAACGTTTATGTACTAACATGAAATTTGTTTTGACACCCAGTCATTGAAATTTAACGGAATGTTAAATGTATTTTTTCACATTTTAGCTAACTTAAATGAAATATACAAAAAGCGATAGCTTTAATATGCATCAATATAATAAAAAAATAATATGTGTGCAACTTACGCATACACAGTGCAAGAGACGTTGATTTTTTCAGCTACACTGTACACTTTTCTCTCCGGCTGATTTTGTTTATCCCCGCTTGACGTCACATCCGGCTAAGGGACACAACTCTAACACTAGTAAATGCGAATAACTAAAAGCGTGTATATAGACCTCCCTTCCCTACGTTGTTGGACCGTGGGTAAAAGCAAAAATAGTTTGATTGGCCTTAATACGAATTTTAATATCCATTGTGAAACAGTGTTCAAGCTCGTCGGCTTTACCGTAAAATTAATATCATCCTTTTGCTTGCTTGTCCTTAAAGTGTCGTGAACAGTATTTGTAAGTCGTGCAGCCTTCTATTCAATAATAAAATTGTATGAAGAACAACTGTATAGGACAACGCTAAAGTCGTGAGGGTTTAACTTAATATTATTTTTTTGTACTCTGGCCTAACTTAGCAAAACAACAATTCGCAAACGAATTCAAAACATTGAATACTGTCTCCAATACGTTGAAATAACATGGGGAGCATCACGGCGAAGCCGAAATGTAACCAGTGGCAACATGTGAATTTGTGACGGTAGAGTTTTGAAAAGTGCTAACTAACTTCTTTACACAATTCGTGTCGTAGCTTTTTGTTCTACGCAGGTTGTTACATGCTGTATACATGTACATTAACTGATCCTTGTGTGTGTTGTAATTTTGTTTCATGGTGATATGCGAAACGTTTCATTTTAAATTAATTTACGAACGCTATTAATATCTTGGAATGTTAGAGCATATCTGGATGGACAATAAAGAAAATGAACAGAGGAATCTATTAAGTTGCAAAATTTATTTGTTTGATCCCAAGAATTACAATAACGGTTTATAATACAAACATGTTCTGTAAACATATGATATGAATTGAAAAACGTTATACATGTTCTGGTACCATTTATCATGTATGTTATCAACTCAATTGGACAAGTATTAGTAAACATTCAACACATCACAATTATTTTATCACAGCAATCTGGAAAACTAATCATAACAAGGCTATTTAAAGTAACAATTATAAAAAAAGATATATAGTTTACCAAGTGTACAAATACCATAAACTAATCTATAAGCCGATACCATATAACAGTGATGATAAACTCTAGGCTGCAACAATATGGTCAAAACAGCCCTGCATTACATGCTGGATATTGGAAAACACATATTTAAATACATGTATATTTAACATTGGAAAATTGCGAAACAAATTGAGATGCATTTATATTTCTGAGCTCAACTGTTTGCGCAGTAAAGAAAAAAAAAACATGATACAATTGTATGCAATAAATAAATGTATTTGTTAAACAAAATAAGCATTTGTGAATAGTTCAATGATTAGCTCGTCTTAATTAAAAGTTATAATAATGACTACATGCACAATTTGATGTTTCTTAAATGAATAATGATAATACTTAAAATGTTGAACGTGTTTTGCAATGCTAAATGGAAAACGCATACTACAATACAATATATTTCAACATTGTTGCACCATTGTTGCGCCAGAGATCTATCAATTGTTTACAATATATATTGGATGTAACTTTCCAAACAAAACACACATACAGAAACAATGCGATAATACACATATAGTTACATAAACCTGTGCGTTACGTTCCTATAAATAGATAAACAAACTCTAAAAGGGTTGATCATAAAATAAACAACTAATTAATGTCTACAATGCACCATATTGAATCTCTCAAACAAAACAAATTTATAAATAAAATACAGCGTGCGCTTTTAACATGTACACAGAAGTGGCATATAATAATTTAATTTATTAAACCAGTATTTTTTTATGTACGTCAGCATTAAGTAAGCAAATATCAAATTTAGATAAAAAGCAGGTAAAATGTAAAAAGCCATGTGTTGTGCAAATATCGCACACAAAGCTTGCATGTTTAAACCATACGCTTGTGCGGTATATTTAACACGATTACAAAATGTTCCATTTACTGAGAATGATGAATAAACAGAGTGATTACTTTCTTGTTGGCTTTGTTTTTGAAGCTACAAGTTATGGCATGATTATGGTGTAAATAACTTAACTAAAACATCTGTAACATTTTAGCAAAAATACATTCGTTTTAAACTATGTTGTAATTGTTTAAATATTGTACAGTGTTAACCGTCGACATACCATTATTTAAAAGATGTAATTACTTGAACAATGCATGCATATCCCCTAGCACAACAGGATGTCGTCGAAGAAAGCATCTACCCACATCATTATGTTGCAATTTATTTACAATTACAAAAGAAACTTACACATAACAAAAGAAACAGTCAAATATGTGAACTTGTTCCAAATTTGGTATAATTTTATATGATACAAATTCCTATATACGTATCATTATTTGTATGTACAATCAATTAAATGTTAGCGAAAATACACAACTAAAATTAAGCAAATATTGTACAGTTCGAAATATTGCGTAATGTTTTCAATAAACACACGTACATTTTAATATCATTTGAAATATAAATATATATATTTTTCAATTAAATGTATACAGTTGCAGATATGGCTTTCCGACGTTGGATCCACCACCAGTAATGGCACATTTATCAAATGTGTTATTGAAACATATTCCTAAAGGGCTTCGTATTTTATTTTGTTTCAGGACAGCTCTTATATATTGTCCACTAGAACTGATTTGATGGATACATCAAGTTAATCAAAATAATTAACGTGTAACTGTTGTCAACGGAGCGATAACGAAATGTTTGTTGTGTCCATGCTTCTTATGGAATAGAGGAATGTTAAATCAATCAAATCGCGAGGAGACAGACCCATGCGTTTAATGATGGAAATCCAAACCGTTGTTTTTTTTCCCCCTTTTCCGATTACTAGTCAATCATATCTTTAACATTCTATATTCAATAAACATACTTTATACTTTAAACAGAGTTCATTTGTGGCATTTGCATTAAGTATCATAGATTGTCTCGAATTCCGATGGAATAAAACTGTGTGCATCGGACGGAAATCAAACCCGGGCCGCCCGCATGGCAGCGAGCATTCTACCACTAAATCACCGATGCTCACAATTAAGACGACATCACTTGTCCGATTTTGCGTAATTATCTGAAATACTCTGGCAAGTTTCTTGTGAAATGTGAAATTTTAGTCAAACTATACCGCTTCATATATCCTGCTCGACCAGAACCATGCGGGAGAACCATAGCCGCGCGGCTTAAATCAGAGTCCGCGCGGGCAATAAGCCAACTTGGTTAACTTTTTGTTAAACATCTATTCATAACTTGTTTGACATAGTTTGTGTAACCACATACGGCAAGCAAGAAGATCATTGTGATAAGATGTTTAACGATTTGTAATTTGTTTTCACTAGATTACTTGAAATAAGACATATTTAAAGTATGTATTAAAATATGCTTCGTTAGCTATTGATTTTAATCGAAAATCCTTGTCAGCAAAAAGCACAATACTTTTTGATACATATAATATTCATTTTCAGTGTTTATTTTGGTTATCTATTTTAGTCTATGTCAAGACTAAGTTATGTTATTTGATTGCATGTCAAATATTGTGAATTGAAATAAGGGTAAAAGATACTTTCCTGAGCAATATAGACACTGAAAGAAATGGATATTTTCTTGAATGCAATGGTCTAACATCTGTGAAACTTACCTGCAACTTCAAACTAGTTATGTTAATGGATTACTGAGAGTCTTCATTTATTTACCTAATAAATTATGGTTTAAACAGCTCGAGTAACGGATATTATTCAAACGCTCTCTTATCTTTTCCCCTTCCCTGCCTGTACTTCAAACTTGATTCTGGAGAAGCTTTGCGCAAATGTTCATGTAATTTGTTAAAAGATATTTGACCGACACATCGAGCAGAGATGTTTGTATTGTCTATTTAAGAATGAACTGTCGATTTCAGCCGATCTATCGTGAATAAGTGAATAAGCGAAAAATAAAAAAATACTGAAATTAATTACAACTCTTGTAATTATAAAAAATTATCTGGTAATTTTATGGATATTTTCAAAATCGGAATTTTCTATTTTCAAGGGAACGTTGTGGCATATATAGCGTCAAATTTGTGCACTCATATTCCGAACATATCAATGGCAGCTTGGTATAAAACGCATGTAACAAAGGGTACTTTCAGGTAACGTTTTGCAAGAAACATTTCGTTTGGTCGTAAACAAATGAACACCACATCGTAGATAGATATGGGTTGGCGCATTATGTAATACCCGTCTGAAGCAAATATACAGTGGGACTGTTGTCGGTAACAAGTATTGCCCAATAATGTCGACATGTAACGTTAGCGAACGTGTAAAGTTTACGACTTTGGAGGTCCTTAAGTTTCCAAGAAAACCGCGTAAGGACCACATGTATATAATAGTCACTAATATATACCGCACAAACATAGCATTTCCATGGATTTGGTTGAGGCACAGGGCCATAAACCTGAAGTTGAAGTTTTGAGATTGGAGTATGTGGTAACATCGTGCCATATTTCAATTTTACTTCTAATTCGATTGCTCATTAAATTGTCAGTTATTCAGAGCTAACAAACAATGCAACAATAAACTTCATTCTTAAAATCGAGGTTCCTGGACCAAATGTCCATATTTGTCAGTCAGACGTTTACTGATTGGGGTTAAAACCATAAAGCAACAGTCATTTGGAAAGCAAGACAATGTTACAACTTATTGCGCAAAGCTCATGGTAAATTCCCTGTAAACTATATCGTACATCGAGAGCAAGCATGCACCATTTTAATATGTACCAATAAAGCTTGCTTGTACGCGACAAGGAATGGTACTCTCGCCGGGGGACATTACTCGAACGTGTATTTTAGCGCCCTACACTGCAGCTTAAAATGGTCATTACTTTTGTATCGACATCAGTTAGGCTATACATAACTGTCCCTTTGACCAATACATACGGTGATAAATTGAGGTAAGACAGATGGAACATGTGCATTTTTTATGTGAGTACTGCGTTTTTTGAAATTGTTCTGACAGCTTAATAATAAACTTAGTAGTGGTAATCTAATAGCTTACTGTTGCGTGTGAGTGTACGTGGTAGGTTTTAGGAACGATGTTTTATGTCGTGCAAACGACTTTGTAACTCGTGGGAATTACATTATAAATTATTGATAACGATATAATCAACCAATCAGAATACTAGTAATTAAAAAGTTAGAATCTCTCCTATGTCTATGATACGAAATCATGCTTATGTCAAACTATAACTAAGTCGCATTTGTTCTCAAAGTATGTCGAGACGAAAACATGCTGTTTTAAAATCAACCAGTTTTTGTACCGTGCATGAAAAGCGCGCTTACAAAAGTGGTCTATATATGTTCACTATATTGTTCAATTGTGAACGAAGTCGTATAGAAGAAGTGATTAAAATATCCGCTCTATATGGTTAAACCCTTACATTTAGTTATCAATCCTATGAAGTGTTTATACAGTGGAAGATACCAAACTGCGATAAATTCGCGTCAAGTAAGGTATGCGAGCTACTTCGCTGATAATGTTTATAAGATTACCAAGAGTCAAGCGCCAGCCTTTTAATGGACAAGTTCAATATGTTTAAATCTGCCATTGACGACGAAGATTATAGGCGATTTTTGAACGATATTTAAAAGCATGTTCGGGTCCGTATTTCTACGGATTTCAATAAGTCAATTAACATACAATACTAAAATAGTTGTTATAGTGTAAAATAACTATTCAGTTCAAACAATAGTTGCATAAAAGTGTGCCTTCGGCGGAATTTCGAACCATGTCATTGGATAAAAAGATAATGCGGTAGCACTGGTTATTTTTTTTTTTTTTTTTAATTGTCTGCATTTGTTAAAATCGAATACCGTTATGTCATGTTCCAGCGCAGCAAAGGATCGCGAAACGCATGTACTCTACTGATAATAGCACTTGATGTAGTAATTTCTCATTGATGTGTGCAACTTGTGTAGCCGTGATTTCGACTCGCAGGTTGAGTCGTGTAGCGAAAACATTTTGTGTTTAGTTTTGTCTTTATACGTTAACCCCTATATAGTTGTTCCTAAATTAATATATGCAAAAAAATAAAGATAAGCATTTTGCAAAAGATGTTAATAGAATACCGATTGATTTTATTGTGTTGACAATATATTAAAAGAGGGTGATGTTGTAGAATATCAACATACTGTTCAAATGTTCAAATCTCAAAAAACAAATAAATCTGCCGGTCCGCCTTTATGTCAGTGACATATGGAAGATTTAAACTTGTATCGACTACGCAAATCAAATGAATAATAACACATATATCTAATTCAGGAAATGCATGGTCTAAATCTCAGTTTGTGTTTTGTGTTATTGCTAGAATATTTTTTTTAGTTTAGTAGCTCTTGCACAGAAGTATTGCTTCCAACTGTCGTGAGTATAGATCAAGTGTAAGGGTGAACGAATTAGTGTCACTAAGTTCATTATTATATTTCGCGCCGGTCATGCGGTCACAAGATCCATCCTTTCTTAAATATCAATAATCTTCTGCATATGAACCTTGTACAACATACACAGATGGATTGTTATTCTCCGCCGTACAAAAAGACAATTATGAACCATGTAATGCATAATTACTTTGTTTTGTAAATAAAACTTGTATTAAAACAAATATAACACAATAATGAATCATCATGGCTGATGTTTTTGTGATCAAATGACTTACAGATAAAGGAACCGTTCATAGGCTATGGCGTTGACAATTGTTATTGGTGATGATTATTAACAATACTACAAATGCATTGTGCATGAAACGCATGATATGACCTTATACTATTTGATTCCTCTGCTACTTTGGTGTAATAATTAATATCTCGAAACAGTTTTCGGTTAACGTATACTATTTAATAGCAGTTATCAAAACGTCATCCTAGCTGGTCCCACATAGCCAACATTTACTGACACTTATATGCAGCTCCAATTTACCAAATCACTATGTATTTGACTCACCGGTAATGAAAGCAATTTTTGATGTTCACTTTATATTCATAATATAAGAGGACACTACTTACTACTCGGACAGCCTACAGCAGCGTTATTTGCTATCAGAATTAAACACGGTTGTTGTTTGAACGATGGAACATTGCGAACATCTTATCCAGCATGTGAACATGCGCAGCTCCATCTTGTAATCGAATAATCTCGTCACATCCGGAGTGGTTGTTCGTTTGTATAATATTATTTTACATGTGTATCTTCTTTCGCTCGCTCGTAACTCAAATCGTTTTGCCGTTATAAAGCTGAAACTTAACAAACGTATAAATGATTGTGTAAAGTTGCACACCTCAATAATTTGGTAAGACATTTTTAACATGTCCACCTGTGTCTCTGTTCAGACGTGTGTGTAGTAGTAATACGGAGATCGGATCGTGTCGGGTACAGGAGACGTCACGTTCAACAGACTATGCGATCCGGGTCATTTAAGTGCCCGTTGGGAAACATATGGTACACTACACCTCGGTTAAATGTTTATGACGACTAAGTAGATAAACTTGAGCCCCTAAGAGCTGGCGCCAGTGTTGATGGTGTTGAAGGAATTGCTCACAAACAGACACTAGTGCTTTTAAAAAGCCCACAACTGTTTCCATAGACAAACATATATTGGTATATAGTCAGTTTGGTATATTTTCGATTGTGTGACTTAGAGCGAAAACTTACACATATTCTCTCTGACCCAGTTTCAGTAAGAGCTAATATTTTAACTCAGTCTCGTCATCATTTCAATTTGGTGCTTGCACTCCAAGTAAAGAATTCAGAGACAGTTAAGCGATAAGCATGAAACATAAATCGGTTTACTAATAAAATAGAAAAAACCGGAGATAAACGAAAATAATGTATACATGAAACGAATTTCAGGGCACAAATGAAAAATAATGACAATAAATCATATTATACAATCAGTAAAATCATGATATCAACTTTACAACTTTCCATGCATGTTATCTAATAACTTTGCGTAAGCTCTCTCGATTTTATCAATTTGAGATATTGAATTGACCTCTTAAAACAGTGTACATATATCTAACCAATCAAACTGGTCATTTGGAATACCTTGATAACATAAGTAAATATTTATTCAATCTTTCAGATTACCCAGTTTCATGTAAAATATTCGATATAAATGATCACCGGACACTTGAATATACAATTATGTGATACTTGCAGAAAAATTTCAAAAGATATACCCACACAACTCAATATAGGTACGGTAGGGTCCCAAATAGGAAGATTTAGTTACTTTTTTAAAACATATATCTTGCAGAAAACAATTTACATGTAAAGGTTAATAAAAAAACACCATGAGTTATTTATGCTGTAATGCATTTACAGTTCACTTATACACACGAAACAAAATGTCGTACTAATGAACACGTTCGATATTGAATATTAGTACCATAAATTAAAGTATTATAATACATACGCATAAACATGTACAATGTCAAAGGAACGTTTAAGTGTATACGCTCGAAAAAGTGTTGGTTTTGATAAACCGTTGCATTTATATTATTGAATTTTGAGTGTACATGAAATAAATTGCATTGATCAAATAAATGTATACACTTGTAAATATTAAATACATTTTCCACCACCACCTACAGCAATTTTATCAAAACAGCTGTTGAAACATATACAAGATGGATACGATTTTCCATCCCAGAAAAGGATAGATCGGATGTGCTCTCCCTTAAGACTGATTTGATGTATGCAACAATCAAAGGCCGACACATAGAGATAGCCACTATGATCAACGGCGCTTTGACGAAGAGGACAACCAAGATCTACGTGATTATATTCAAACATTTGTTCTCCATTTAAATTCAAGGCCATTAATTTGTTGGACAGAACATTTGAAATTATCAACATGGGGTTGAACGCATTAAAGTTGCAAAAAATTTGAACAGATTTGTCCCACTCTTGTATGTGTGAGCCCAAACTGATTTTGCGTAGAAACGTTCCGTCATTATTAAGAATGTCCATCTGCCCAGTTGTCGAGGATATACATATGTTCTAGTTAAGTGGGGCATTTCTAGTAGCATCGTTATACGGAACACTTGTTTTGAGTTCTGTTACAACGTGCACGTTTCCATTACGTAGTTGTGAAAATGCATGCAGATGGAAAAGTAATCACCATGTCCGTCGGTCTTGTCTTAGACACTGAACAAGGCATAGAGTCACAATTGAAGACCAAACAATGTCCATCATCGATTACATGTTATGCTCTATCACTAGGGTAGAGATATTAAAATGTACATATTAATAAATATGCATGAACAAGGGGCGGAACATTTTACATTGTCAAAATGGTAATAATACTTAAATATTTAGTATATTCAATGTGTGGAATTCGCTCAGTATATGACCTATACTGACTGGTAATGGTACCAGAGCCTGTCTCGCTTACATCACCATTGGAGTCTTCAATTATCAAGTAATTCTTCTTTTATATCAGTAAACTATCAAAATAGGTATCCTCAACACATTTAAATCTAGATTTGCTTCTATTGTTCTCTTTTCACCCACAGTTGATTCCAGATGACATACCAATTCATGTTTAAGCTGGCGATGCAGAAGAACAACTTGTTCATTAGTTCCAAATTTCTCAACGTGATCAATCAAATGTGATTGCTGTTTGATGTCACTCAAAAACTGACGTGACTTATCGTTGTTTGTTTTTAGTTCACTTTCTGCTTGTCAGCAATAGCTGATAGCACTGTATGCTCTTGTTGCGCACACATGTCTAACAGTTTCTGTTTCATAGTTGGAAGTGATGACAACGCTTTACTATCTATTTCGGACAAAAAGTCTTCGTGTGTGCGTTCATATTCTAAACGACTCTCGCCTTGCTGTTGCAAGTCATGCAACAATGTTTTCAATCCTGTACAATCCACTTGTATGTCATATCAGACAGTACCTTTACTTCCTCGCACTTTCTGTAATCACGCATAGCATACTTATTACAGCATTTCGTATTATGGTTTTTACACAAGTAAACCACTTCTTCCTTTTCGTTATTCGGACAAGCAATCACGCTTTTCAGAAGTTCCGGTATCTCCTGGGGAGGTACATCAGCCAGGTCACACAACTTGTGGTGCTTGGAAACCTTTGTCATTGCACGATCCTGTCTACATTGATCACAAAGTGGTTCCTTACATTCTCTACAATACACAACGCCCTCTATTTCGCCTTTCTCCTCCAAACAGGGGCCGCAAAAGTATTTTTGGACAGACATGTTTCGTTCAAATTGTTACAAATTCACCTTCGTGGATGTATATCCTAAATCGAAAGTAGGTGCAAATACCTTGCGTGTACGTACACCTCAGTATATCGATCGACTGTGACTATTACTGAGTTACAGCACAAATATAACTACCGTTTGAACCATATAGAACTTCACATGCTTGTTAGTTTTCGATTCACAATATCTTTCTTCTCTTAAAATTTGGAATTATTAATGTAATGACACTTTTATTTGTTTGCTTCTATAATGTTCGATAAGCATAGCTGGTTTTATTGGCAATTCGATTTAACAGTACTGCCCATTTAATTATATTTGATTTCTTTACTGGTGACGTCATCGTGTCATCGCTCCTAAATTACGTCATCCGATCTACTTGCAGTTTCAGCCACATGATAGGTACTCGAGTTTATATTGTTCAACTTTATTTATATGTTTTCTCTGATGATAGTTTCTTGATAAATTTCTTGTTAAGCTTCGTTTTATTTTTTTTGAATACTAGACGCGTGTATAGATCACGCAGCCTTTGTTATCATTGCTAGTATAATTTTTATTTCGATAAATTATCGCCTCACTCTATACGGTTATTCTCATTAGGTATTACAATCATTTTCAATTACATTTTAGTATACTACAGTCACATAAACAATCGAGCATGCAATATGGATCTTTCACACCCAATATTGCTGCTTCTTCCTGTAGGTGCGCGAGGATGATCTGAAATACTAACTATATGATGCTATATTCTAAAATCCTTTTGTAAAAAGAAGGGATGTAGTTGATACGTGTTCGAAATTTCATTTCATCGTGCCTCTAAAAGTTGAAGCTATGTTGCTCTGGTCTCCTTCCTACCATTGAGTAATTAATAGTAATTAAATTGAACGCGTTTTAATTCCCTTGTATTACTGTTTAATTTGAGTTGCAATGCTATGAGGTTAAATTTTATTTACACTTAAATGTATCCTGAATATTGCAGGGCCAAGTGTGAGGTTGAGCGCTCTATTACCGGTATAAACCCCCAGTGCTTAGCATTTACCGTTCCAAGGCGGTGACCCCAGCTTTATTCTATTATGTGTATATGTTGTTTCGTTTTGGCAATTGGTTCCTTGCCATAAATAAAGGACCACGAAGGTGTGTATGATAGAAATGCAATACTGCTGCAGCTTCTGGAGTTTTACTTCTTTATATTGTATAGCTGTTATTTCCCGTGATATAATTAGTACATTATATGCTATGCGCATGTCTGCACATCACATTCCACACGCGTTCACAGCTATATGTCCTGTATACTTATAATTCTTACACCAAAAACATCAAATCAATCTTTTCACACAGTACTTCTTCACAGTGTCTGCAATACACATATCCCTCAATAACGGCTTTCTCCTCCAAACATGGGCAATATAAACCTTTTTTACACACATGTTTATGCACTGTTAAACAAAATCCCCTCTGCGTATGTGTATGCTAAAGCGAAAGTAGGGCAAATGCCTTACTATCCTGGTTCCCGTCGTACTATAATATTTTAGTACTTCAGGCAACCGTGGACAATGGCGGCGCATATGTATGTATTAATTATCAAAAAATATAAAAGTTTAGAGTAAGTAAAAAACCTTCAAGCTTTTGTTAAGGTTTAGCTATAGGTATCGATCCGTCTATTGTTTTTTTCGAATCACTTATGATTTTATACAAAAAATGATACTATGTCATGTTTACCCAATTCGGACACAGCGTCTTTCGGATAATGAATGTGTTCACAATCGAACAAGCGAATATCTGTTCAATGTACGTAATGTATATGATGTATATTTGTGATGGTCAAATAAATAATAAGTTGCAATAGCATTCCAACGTAGACTTGTTCCTGGAATAGTATTAAATGTGTTTATATTGTAGGCCATAAACTTTTACCTTGGTGATAGATCGGGGATATTTTGTGTAGGCCATTAACTTGTACCTCGGTGATAGATTGGGGATATTTTCTAACTTGGTCAATTTGTCTGGTTGCAAATGTCAGATTTAGCAAGAAATCATGTCGAATGACATTTTATGCTAGTTTAAATTGTTGATTGATATTAGGTGTCATTTTTATACATTCCGTTCACTCACTTTTGGTGTCCAGACATATTTCATGTTTAAACATAAAAAAGCGCCTTATCATGAGTTATTTTCCGGATGTGAATATTTTTAATGGTATTGATCAACGACAAAATATGAGTTGAGGGCTTTTTTACCAAATAACCAATAACATTGAAAATCGAATTTGAATTGTCAATTTTCTATATATGTTTGTATTTCTTACTTGACAAGTGTTTAGTAAATGGTTTGATCTGAATATGATCACTTTTGTATGTTGTAAAAGTTACATGAATATTTTTTTAAGTAGCTATAATGCTTAAAACCTGCCTTTTTTTGTTGCAGCTGTATCCCAAGGATGTCCATGTGGCTGTTTAACCTCAACTTCCAGAAAGATGCAAAGTAACAGAGCTGAGAATATGGTTGACATGCCAGGTACATTTGCATTTATGATTTTTCTTATTTATTTTGTTATATTTTAATATTATTTTTTTATTAGTCATGAAAGTGATAACCGGTAGTCAAGAATAACGAGTATTTAAATAATCTAAATTAGATTTTAAAGTTTTCAAAAAAAAATTTTATGTATTATTATTATTATTGTAATGTCAAGATTTGTGAGATTAAAGTCAAATCATATTTATTGATTTAAATCATATGATGTCTGTTTATTGTGGCGCAATTCCTGTATCTGAATGTTTATTTTTAGATTTTGCTTCCTGAAACGTATTGATGTTAATTTCTGATTTCTAGCTATCACATTGTGTCTTTCATCATTACTTTTGCATTTTATGATACTGCATACTTTATTATTATCTCTGCTACTCAAATGTGCTCATCTTGCATTATTTATATTGTAATAAAGCTTATATCATTGTTTTACAAGTGCTTTTAATCAAAGGATTACACAAACCTGTAGCATATACGATATCCTCTTGAATCTGATTCAAATTTAAATTAAATGCTAACTTTGCAATAACTGCATGCAATTTTGAAAGATTAAAATATCTGGACCCTGTCATACTTTGTAGAATATCTATAAAATCTTTTACAACTTTCGAAGAAGCACGAATGATAAATACTAAGTTAAATGATTACTTAATTTTAAATAACAAAATTGCAATAAATACAGTTTGTATGATTGTTTATGAAATGGTTCCCTGGTTCAAAGTAGCAGTTACATAGTCTGCTATGCAATCTGGAGCAACCAGTTTCGATCCCCGCAAATGATTCCCATCAAGAATTAGTACTGATTCTTCCCAGAAAACGGACTTGAGTACTGATTTGTCTCCATATGTATTAGGCTTTCGTAGTTTTACCTAATATTTCTAAACCAAAACTAAAGTTTCAATTTAAAAACGTATTTATTCAGTAGTCATACAATCAAAACTAGTTAACAAACATAATAAAAAAAGATGTTTATACAATTTTTATGTAAAGCACTCTTAAAGCATAAATCTGTCGAACGAAGCTTAAGTCAATATATGTATAAAAAACATTATACAGAACAAAAAAATGGACAAATCACACAGCGAATGGTATTTCATATACTTTCATCTACGACAAATGTTCATGTAAATGTATGTTTAGTTAAACACCGGGGCATGATATAATTGAGTCTTGGAAGCGTCAGCAATGAACACTCTGTTCAAATTTGATTAATTGTCCCAAACAAAGAGACCGGAATAACCTGATCAAATATGTGAATAAAATTATGTTGTTAATTGCACGTTCCCCGTGAATTCTCTCGGCTGCAATGCGTTGTGTCAAATTAACTTCTGCGCTGGTCATCTGGTTATTTTTGCCTCAGAACATGGGTATATTCAGTTGCACGGACTACCTATCTAACAGATCTTGGATGTCAAATCCTTTATCAGCCATCTTCGCAATGTTATTTCTTAGTCGGAAATTTACAATTGGCTTCTTTTCGAGTTATAATGTAATGTCATTAACCTGTGCTCCATCCGGTTTTGAGTCTGATACTGTGTAAAACTGGGCAGCATAGTCGTGGTCATTCATCTGTAGATACAAATTATGTTTCATAATATTCATATTGACTGATATTTTACACATAAATACACAAAGGGGTATAGCTATGGGAATTGCTATATGTTATATAGAGCCTGGAAGTGTGCAAAATATTTTTAACACAGGAAAATGTTTATTAAAATACTCACATTAACAAATTAATGTCAAACTTAATGTCAAACTTAAAGCCGGCTTTGCCTAAACATTGCGTTATAAAAGTATATCCGAAATCCGTTCTATCCGAAATATAGCCACATATATATATGTCTATGTATTGATGTTAGACGTAAGTAAACAAGAAAAAACAATATCACCAATATATTTATTATAATAAAATGTACCGATTATCATAAATTGAACTCCTTGCTCCGAAAATAAATTAATTCGTCATTTTAAAGAACACAATGGCTGCCGCCATGAATCATTTGTGCCTGACCCATCTTACAGTGACAGGGGCAGGTAATCCATAATAATGGCTGATGTGTTCATAATTATCAGTATTTCGATTGACCTTGATCGCTTCTGTTTAAATATAGAGAACACTCGATGTACATTTTCATCATGGAAGATAACTGCCTCTTTAATCATGTTTATCTTGTATAGCTGTTATTTCCCCTTATTTAATAAGTACATAGCATTGTATGCGCACGAATGTACATTTCACTTCACACGGGACTACAGCCTATAGTTTGTTTACGTATTATTATTTATTTATATGAAATCAGAGAATTGATCTTTCGAACAAATTTACTCCATTAAATCTTCCCGTCTTCGTTTGTAGAGGAATTTGAACCTCTTTCAAATATGAAGGATTGTTAAGACATATATCTGCTTTAAGACAAATATAATCAGTGATTTTTAAATGTTTATTTTTGTAGTGGCTCTTACACAGGAATATTCCTTCCTTCTGTGCTGAGCATAACTCCAGTCTGGTGAAAGAATTTGGATTATTATAAAGTGCGTTGTTCTTTAACGCGCATGTCGTAGAAACCGGATAATAATGCCCAATCTCACTTTAACATAAATAAAACATATAGCATATCAACGTCAAACATACAATATTGATAGTTTGCTATTCGAAGAAGTACACCTCGTACAAGAAAGTTCTTATTCAGGTACAAATATCGTGATGTTTATTTCGGATCAAGACGTAACCGACGACTCATTCACAATACTCCGAACAAATCGTATGCAATCGTTCTTTAATTGAAGATAAGAACGTGTTAGAGCGTCATATTGTGTTACTTGCTATAAAATAAAACCAAGCGCAAAACACTTCATCATTCAGTACGATCATTAATCAGATCGTATCTTAGCCTGATATCTCAGTAAACGACCAAGACCATCTACGGGTGGCAAATCATGACATTCGTAGAGGATTGTACGAAAATGGGAACACAGCAGTAAGATCTCTTGCGATGCCAAGAATCAATTAGCATTGCGTGTCAATCAGGCTGTGTTTATGTCACACCCGACCAGTCTGGTATCTTATCATGAGTATGATCGATTAAATCGTGATACAATATGGCAACCACGTTCATATCTTATCGTAACGGGGCGCTTTAAGTGTTGATTTACGTAGGATAACGTATCACCTCGTATATGAACGTTCTAATTCGATGAGCCGATGAATCATGCCCAATAGAGACCGAATCGTGGTGGATATACGACCATGCGAATATATCATCAGATATACAACTACACTCCCTAAAATCACCCTCAAAGTGCAATAACAAAACAGAGCAATCAAGATTTTAACCAAGATTTATACAAATTCATAAAATAAAGATGTATGCCTGAACAACATTTACATTTCATCAAAATAAATGGAAGTTGAAGAGTTTTATTTTCAAATATATTGTTTATATCTGATCCTGGCTCTGTATAAACCGCGCTTAATGACTTTGCTATTATGACGTTGAAAATCATGATGTCGGCGAATCCCTTTTTTGTGCGACTCGACAAACTTTAAAAAACCTATTTTACTATTATTTCCAAACCAGAAACATGAATACTGAACCAGAAGAATTATTTTGTAATTACTGTCGTGTGCCATGTAGTGTTCAGAAGTTTAAGTAATTTAACATTGAATTTGTATTGTTCGATTTCGATGATTTTTTTAAAGCATAATTTTAATGTTGATTTTGAAAACAACAAAGACAGTAAAGATGCATAAGTTTAATTTATATAAGGGTATAATCAAGTTTTATATCAGCATTCGTATAATACCAAACGCTACTTATGTTTTATAAATCAATATAATAAACAAGCATGTGAGTTTGGTGGGTTGTTACCATAACGGACAGGTGGGGTTTTCTCCGGGTACTCCTCCCCCACCACAACACAAGATCGCACCAAAATTGAATCATCCTTCTGTAACAACGGAATAGCTGGAAATTGCAGCTATAATTCAAAATTCGGCCCAACTTGCATGAGTCTAGTACGTTAATTTAATTAGGTAAGAGTTATGGGGAACACATAATGTAGCCTCTGGCTCGGAAAGGACACACAAACACGTAGAAATACACACACACGTGCACACAAAATGAACAAGAGTATTATTAATTTATTAGTATTATGAATATTGCGTTAGATGGAATGCACTCATAACTCTGTATATGTGCATACTTGTTAGTCAGGGTATGATCTACCATAAGCACAGCATACATGTTTTATGTGCACTATTTATATCACTCCATTATATGTATTGTTAGTTAACGTTCCACTCTAGACTATGATCGTGCGTTTATGTTTTCCGATATAGTCATTGTGGGTTAACCAATAGCACAAACACTTATTGGTTTAATAATTGGGTTATATGGAATTTACTCATATTTATTGACATATCATGGTCCTTCCTTATTACAGCATATGTATTGTCTGTAATAACATATTTTCTGTAATGTAAACTGACTTAACACTTCAAACTGAGTGTTTGTATATGCAGTGTGCTAATCGGCACCATAAACAAATTATGTGATTAAGTATGTGTGTATATAGTATCCGCTAAAACACGGAGGCTGTGCATATTGTTGCAAAAAAGCAGGAACACAGAAAGGCGCTCTAACGCTCATTTTCTTGCTGCATGTCCCACACTACCAAGATTCACTGACAAGTGTATGCATCTCTAGTTCAACTGATCACTTTTCAGCAGATGAGCCGGTTATGGAAGCATTTTTTTATGTTCGCATAACATTAACTATCTTTAAAGTGAATTGTTTACCACCCTGACAGTTTACCGCAGCATTCCCAGTTGTCCATAGTAAAAACAATTGCTGCTAGACGGATGTAACTTCGTAAATATATTATCCAGGATGTGAACTTACAAATCCCCATATTTTGGTTCTCAAATTCTCGAAAAATACTGGAGTATTGGCCCCTTTTTATATTCAAAACATTCACCATTTTCACCTGTATTGTGTTCAGTTTAAAAGGTAGCACTTCTAGATGGCTGAAACTTTATACATATAAACATATTAACGAGCATGCATGAGATCTGGCGTCCTGCTATATTGTTCCTGTCATCAATTCGTCATTGCCGTAATTATGGCCCCTATTTATATAAAAATAATACGTTTTAACTAGTGTCGCCCGTAACGTAAGTATTGCTGCTAGAGAGCTAAAAATGTATAACCAGCATCTCAATATTTTGGTAAAGATAACTCAGGCTGGAGTTATGGTCTCTTTTCGAGCAATCTATCACCTTTTTAATTTGTGAAGCGCTTAACTCAAAACGTGTTGCTGCTATATGTCCGACACTTAAAACAAATGAAATCCAACGTGTGCACTTGTGCACCTTCTTTTTTTGGTGCAGTTCTTTCCGACAAAAGCTGAATTTGGGTAAACCGTTTCCTTTGGACACATTTTTAGTTATATCTATATCGTTACCACAACTTGATAAGTCTATCTTAACACTGAAAAACTCGTTTCCACGATCGTATATAACTATATAAGTCATACGGACCAGTTGATAATTATTGGGAACGCGTATTTTAAGTTCCCGGTGAGCAGAACCTAGAACAATACACCTCTGTTGTCTCATTGACAAGCAGAATACGAGTAGGTAGGTTGAGGTTTGGCGGGTGATCAAACCGTGACCAATGAGCGACCCCTAGGCGCTGGCACAAGAGTGTCACAACTATACCAAGGAACCGCTCACGACTATATTTCTGTTTTATAGCCAATTACTGTGACTATACACAACCAGATATGGGGATCTCTGGCGCTATAAAAGTAGTTAGCCGCTTTATGACCAGCCATTCTGATAGTCATTTTGAAAAAGCCATCTTCAGCGAATATACGCCGAGATTGTTTAAGGTTCTATACAAATGAATCATGTCAATTGCCTAGAGTATTGTTTCCGCATTCATATAACTGTATTAATTTAATTCTAGTTTATGCTCCATTTCAGGTTAAACAATGACATTATTCGAAGTTATGACGTACAACAAAAGCTGGCCCTCATAATCAGACGCACACAAATTAAAGACATTAACAAATACTGACTGTTACTTGGCAAAATAAAAACTAAGATACATTGAACACAAACAGTAACTTGCTTATCACTGACCCGGTTTCGGTCAGAGCTTTTATTATAACGTTAGTTTTTAAGCAATTCTCATTTCGCGTATTGCACTTGAAGTAATGATTTAAAAGAAAACAGTTAATCGAGTGGCATGTAGCATAAATCGGTTTGCCAATAGAATAGACGAAAACACAAATTACACGATAAAAAAACGGTTCGAATAATAATACATTTTAGTTACGAATTAACAATATAGAAATAGGTTTAATACACAAACTAACAATACAT
This sequence comes from Dreissena rostriformis, assembly GCA_007657795.1. NCBI lineage: Eukaryota > Metazoa > Mollusca > Bivalvia > Myida > Dreissenidae > Dreissena > Dreissena rostriformis. The sequence continues at coordinate 27,841 of VMBQ01004647.1, forward strand.
GAATATAGATAACATGCTTCAATGAGGTCAATCATAAAAACACGTTTGGTCTTTACACCGCCCCAAACTTGTTTTCTTATAATTGTGCATAATCATGTTAACTCCCTTGCTTCAATCTATCGAGGTTAGATATTGAATGACTTGCTTCAAATTTAATCAAATCTGTGAATAATTTAATAAGTCAAATGAATTACTTTGATACAAGAAATTTACATCGATTTAAACTTCCATATTTCCTAGTGTCTAAGATAAAGTATTTTATATTCATTAACACTGAGAACTTGAATATACGCTCATGCAATTCTTGTTGTAAAATATCAAACATATATACGCAAAAAAGTCAATATAGAAACGTCACTGTCTCTTACTAGAAGATATATTAACCTTCGCGAGTCTCAATTTGTAAAGAAAAAGGTTTGCAAATACAAAATTACGTTATTTAATAAATCTGCAAAGCATTCACAATTCACTAGGACGTACAACATAAACTATCATACCAGTGCACACGTTCGAAATTTAATATAATGGTCATAGATCTAAAACATGTATGTATTTGAATAAATAAGCATACATATTGTAACATACGTGCATTTAAAAGAAACATATAAGTTTATACGATACATAGATTATTGGTTTTGACAAGGATTTGCATTTATATTATTTAAATCTTTATTCTATGTATAAGCAACATATTGATCAAGTAAAGGTATACATTCGCATGTACGGATTGACGCATCCACCACCACCACTTAAAGCAATTTTATCAAACGTGTTATTGAAACATATACCAAACGGAGAATTTATTTCATTGCCTAAAGGAAGACATCTGATTTGCTGTCCACTAGGACTGATTTGATGGATGTAACGATTAACAGATGTCACATACATATTGCCAATAGGATCCATTGCTAATTTACGCGGGCCAACTAGATCTGGGCGCTTATATTCAAATACTTTTTCTCCATTTAAGTTCAACGCCATTAGTTTGTGGGACGAGCAGTTTAAAATTATAACCATCTGGATATTAACATTTAAATTACAAAAACTAACACCAGATTGGTTTATGTCTGAGCTTAAATTGATTTCACGCAGTAACGTTCCGTCATTATTAAGAATGTCTATCTGTCCAATATATTTTGACAAACATATGTACTGGTTTATTGGGGCATTTCTAGTAACATCATGGTAAGGGATTCTTGTTTTGAGTTCTGCAACAACGTACACGTTTCCATGACGTAGTTGTGCAAATGTAATTTGCGAGCACGTGGCAAAGTAATCACCATGTCCGTCGGACCTGTGTTAGAAAGTGACCAAGGCATAGAGTCACAATTGAATTTTGATAATACAAAATCACTGTTTTCCTCGATCACTAGTAACGTTTTTACTGTGCGTAAATTGACTAAAATATACTTATCAATCCATATGCACGAATAAGGTTCGGGACGTTTTGCCACGTCGAACATGGGTATAATACTCAAATCTTTAGTAGATTGAAGCTGTAGAATTCGCTCTGAATATGGCTTATACTGACTGTTATCGGTATCGGAGCCTGTCCCGCTAACATCACAAGTGTAGTCTTCAATTCTCAATGAATTCTGCATTTCTATCAGTAAACTATCGAAAGAGGTATCCTCAACACATTTAAAGCTAGATTTGCTTCTTTTGTTCTCCAATTCAACTACGGTTGATTTAAGACGACATACGGAATCCTTTTTATGTGCTATATATCATGTTGTTATCATGTAATGTTATGTATAAGTCGGCTTTAAAAGCTCTTCAGAGCTTGTGTTTATCATGTTTAAAACCCCGACTATATAAATAAATATAACTTCAAGCTGGCGCTGCAGAAAAACAACGTGTTCATTAGTTCCAAATTGCTCAACGTGTTCAATATAAGTTGACTTCTGTTTGATGTCATTCAACAACTCACGTGCCTTTTCTTTGTTTGTTGTTATTGTTTCTGCTATCTCTTCCTTCTTATCAGCAATAGCTGATAGCACTACATTCTCAAGTTGCGCATACATGTCTAAGAGTTTCTGTTTTATAATTTGAAGTGATGACAACGCTTTACTTTCTATTTCAGATACCAATTCTTCATGTTTGCGTTCATGTTCTATTAGATTCTCACCTTGCTGTTTCAAGTCATGCAACACCGTTTTCAATCCTGTACAATCCAAGTTTATGTAAGGCACAATATCAGACAGTACCTTTACTTCCTCGCATTTTCTGTGCTCAGCCACAGCACACTTATTACAGCATGTCTTATCGTGGTCTTTACACAGGTAAACGGCTTCTTCGATTTCGTGATTCGGACATGCAATCAAGCTCCTTAGAATTTCCTTTACCTCCTGTGCAGGCACTTCCGCAAAGTCACACAACTTGTGGTGTTTAGAAACCTTGATCCTTGCATGATCCTGTTTACACTGATCACAAAGTGGTTCCTCACATTCTTTACAATACACAACGCCCTCTATTTCGCATTTATCCACCAAACAGGGTCCGCAAAATATCATTGTTTACACGAAAAACATCAACTCAATGGTTTAACACAGTACTTCTTCACGATCTCTGCAATACACATATCCCTCTTCTACGACTTTCTCCTTCAAACATGGGCAACATACACCTTTTTTTACAGACATGTGCATGTACAGTTAAACAAAATCAACTCTGCTTATGTGTATGCTAAAGCAAAAGTATGGAAATGCCTGACGTGTACATAGTTATCAGTAGGTCGATTGACATTGACCATTTCTGTGTAGATATGGAGCACAGTCATAGAAGATAACTTTCTCTTTAGCCATGTCGAACTTGCATAGCGGTTATTTCCCCTGATTTGATTAGTGCATATTATTGTATGCGCACTGCTCTACATCTCAATTAACATGTGAGTACAGACTATAGGTTTTGTACTTATTATTTATTTATATGAAAAGCAGAAAAACATGTCCTTCCTAAAATCTACCTGTCCGCGTATGTTTTATTACAAAATAACATATTTTAAACCTATTTAAAAAACGCACGTCTTACGATTGTTAAGATATATATGTACTTTACGACACGTTTGGGACAAATCAGTCAGTTTTAAATATTTTCAGGTGCACTTAGGAATGATTTTCTTAAGTGGCTCGTGCACTGGAATATGGCTTCCTTCTGTACTGAGTATTGCTCCAATCAAGCGAATGGTTTGTATTATCTTTAAGTTCGTTGTTCGTTGACGCGTCTGTCGTGTAAACCTGATAAGCATGCACCTGATCACATTTATGTAAATACTATCTATAGCATATCAACGTCAAACATACCACATTGATAGGTTCATAATCGATGTAGTACACCTCGTATAAGAAAGTTCTTATTTATTCAAATCGTGATTATTATTTTTGGATCATGTAGCAATCGACGACTCCGAACAAACCATATATAATCCTATTAAAGTTTGAGATAAGACTGTGTTATATCTTAACATGTAAATGTAAAAACAATGCAACCGAGCGCAAAGCAGCGCATCAGAACGTACGGTCATGCATCACATCGTATCTTAGCCTGATATCTCAGTGAACGACCATGACCAGCTACATGCTACATTCGTGGAGGATTGTGCGAAAATGGGATCACAGCAGAACTATCTGTTACGATTTCAAGAATCAATGACGTTGCTTGTCAATTAGGCTGTATTTATATCTCACCCGACCAGCCATGAATCTGATCGAATACATCGTGATACAATATCGCAACCACGTTCATATCTTATCGTAACGGGGCGCTTTAATTCTTGATTAACGTAGGATAACGTATAACCTCGTACATGAGCGTACGTATTCGGTAAGCCGATGAATAATGCCCAATGGAGACCGAATCGTGGCGGATGTATTACAATGAGAATCTAGCATCGGATATATAACAACATTACCTAAACTCACCCTCAAAGTGCAACACGAAAAAGAAGCAATCAATATTTTCACCCTGATTTATACAAATTCATAAACAGAAGAATTATGCACAAATGAAAACAAAATTACATTTCATCAAAATCAATGGAAGTTGAAACGTTTCATTTTCAAATGTATTGTTTATATCTGATCCTGGCTATGTAACAACCGCGCTTATTGGCTTTGCTATTATGAATATGAAAACCATGATGTCGGCGAATTGCTTTTTTGTGAGACTCCACAAACTTTTAAAAACCGATTGTATTGTTATTTGAAAACCAAAAAACATGGAAACTGAACCGGAAGTGAGTTTTATGTGATTACTGTGGTGTGTCATGTCGTTCTCAGAATTTTAAACATTTTAAAAGTTAGTGTCTCTATTTTTCGATGATTGTTTTAAAGCATAGTTTTTTTTTATAGATTTTGCAAACAACGAGGACAGTACACATGGATAAGTGTGCTTTATATAAGTGTAAAATTAAGTTTGTAATCCGCATTAAAATAATACCAATCTCTACATATGTTGTACTTACCGATATAATTAAAAAGCTGTGCTAACGTTACCCCTAAAGAGTATAAAAGACTTGGGGACAGCCCTGAACATTGGACGTGTAATACATGTGAAAATGTTCATTTCTCGGACTCCTTGATTTCTAGATACGAGTAACTTCAGCATATCTACATGTTCGTCAGTTTCTTTTGCTTCTGATGGGGACCCTAATGATGATTTGAACATGAATGACATTTTCGAAGAATTACGTCAACTCCGAATGAAACAGCCCAACACATTTATGTCGGCATATTTGAACATTAATAGCTTGCGGAACAAATTTTGTCACATAAAAGATCTTCTATTGAAAAATTATGTTGACTTATTGTTTATCTCTGAAACCAAACTTGACGATAGTTTAGTTGATGCACAATTTTAAGTTGACAACTACCACTTCTGGAGGGCGGACAGAAACGCACATGGTGGAGGTGGAGCAGCCTACCTCAGATCCGACCTGGCTGGAGACAGGAAGCAACCCTTTAAATTCAAGGCGATAGAATCCATCTACATTGAGTTAATAATCAAACGATCAAAATGGCTGTTATCGGGCTTGTATCGCCCGCCCAGCATGAATGACACTGACTCTTTCTTGGAGATCTGAACTATGATTGCATTTTTAAAGAGAAATGTACAAATATTACCGAACTGTGTGACATTTTTCGCCTTACAAATATGGTGAAATCACCTACATGTTGCACTTCAAATCATGAGCCTAGCCTACTGGATGTTATACTTACCATCTCGCCAAATAAATGTACAAACATATTGAATTTTAATTGCAGTATTAGTGACTGCCACAATATAATTGGTTTTGTTTTGAATGTAACTGTTCCAACATATAAAGCTAAGTAGATTAGCTACAGAAGTTTTAAGAAATTTAATGTAGACAATAATTTAAATGATTTTAAAAATTCAGACATATCTTTTAGCAAAACAGATGAAAATCTGGACGTAGCCTCTGAAGTTTTTTTTCAACACTACTGACTGAAACCTTTGATAAGCATGCCCCAATTGAGCAAAGAAAGAAGCCTCTTCAAGCTGACCCTTATATTAACTCTACTTTGAGAAAAGCTATATATAAGAAAATAATGCTGTTAAATAAGTATTTAAGAAACAAAAATGCTGTTAATTGGGAAAATTATAGACAAGCAAGGAATTTTGTTACTGAAATTAAGAAACAATTTGTTAACAATCATTTTCTGGACAGATGTTCAGTAGGTTGTGAGAAGTCTGATTTTTGGAAGACTATAAAGCCATTTTAACAAATAAGGGTTTTAATTAGTGAGAATGATGATTTGATATCTGGCCAGGAAGAGATTAGCAATGTTTTCAATGACTTTTACATAATGTTGCAAAAATATAGGTGATAGCAATGTATCATGTGATGATAATCATATCATAGTAAACAAAATAAAGGAAAATACCACTACATGTATTACAGATGATCAGTTAGTTTTTAAGTCTGTTTCTGAAAACTTTGTTAATAAACAAATAGGAACAATGAGTACTAAAAAGGCAACAGGTTGTGATAATATTTCAGTTAAAATGCTTAAAAGTATTGCAAAAATAATGACAAAACTTTAACCAAGGTTAAAGTTTTTGACAGACAGAATGACAGACAGACAGACAGGCCAAAAACAATATATCTCCTTTTCTTTAAAGAAGGGGGCATAAAAAGCTCGAGTTGTACATATTCATAACAAAAATAGTATTATAAATAAGAGAAACTACAGACCATTGAGTCATCTACCTGTAATGTCAAAGTTATTTAAGAGAGCCATCTATGAGCAATTGATGTCACATTTTGATTACAATTGTAATTCTTTCCTAAATGCATTTAGGCCTGGTTATGGATGCAATACTGCTCTACTAACAATTGTTGAAGACTGAAAATACTTCTGGACAAAAATCAGTATCTGGCAGCAATTATGATGGATCTCTCAAACGCCTTTTCACTGTTTGCCTCATGATTTATTGTTATTGAAAATGAAATTCTATGGTATGTCTGATCAGTCTTTGAATCTTATTGAATGCTTTTTATCTTATAGGAAACAATGTGTTAAGATAGGAAATATATGTAGTAGTTATCAAGGTATTATAAAAGGTGTTCCACAAGGTTCCATACTTGAAACTATACTTTTCAACATATTCATTAATGGCATATTTTATTTTATTAGCAGAAGCCAATTGTACAACTATGCAGACGACAACACTCTTTCTTACTCTAGTTCCTGTGCTACACATTTAATTAGTACATTATAAACGAAACAGATAGCTAAACTCTTATAGATTGGTTCTCAAAAAATATCACATGAAGGCAAACCCAGAGAAATGTCAGGCAATAGCCCTTGGGAAAAAAATCCACCAGCAGAAATTTAACTTTAAATTTAATAATATAGAAATAACATGTAAATATGAAATGAAATTGCTTGGTGTAAATCTAGATTTTATGCTAGCTGAATGTATTAAAACGGATTGGTAGACATCTGAATAGATTAAGCAGACTCACTGTATACTACTCTTTTGTTATAATATCAAACTTTAACTATTGTCCTCTGACTTGGCACTTTACCAATGAATCTAATACTAGAAAGATAAAGACAATACATGAAAGAGATCTGAGATTCATATATGATGATTTCTGTAGCAGCTATGATTAATTACTTGAAAAATCTGGTCTTATTTCACTGAAAGTTAGAAGGTTAAGATCTATTGCCTTAGAAACATAAAATTGTTAATAAAATGTCATTAGAGTGTCTACATGATTTACTGCATTTAAAAAATTTGAATTATAACTTTAGGCACTGTAAAACTGTTGAGATACCCCTACCAAGGACAGAAAGATATAGTAAAAAATCATGTAGGTATGCTGCTACCAAACTATGGAATGACCTTCCGGAAAACTTCAGGAAAGCATCCTCTTTTAACCATTTCCGATCTCTAATAAACACTTGGCAAGGAGAAAACTGCTCTTGTTCCTCGTGCGATGTCACATAATTGTCACTTTAATAGCTTTGGTAGCGATATACCTTGATTTCTGTTATTTCGTTATTTTGCTATGTTATGCTGCCAGTTTTTCTATTTTGTTCTGCTACGGTTACTTGTTCTCTGTTGCTGCTAGTTTAAAATTCATAGATAGCTTATCAAAGTCTAGAGCGCTTAGTTGTATGCTCATAATGGCTTTATTAGCCTGCAATGCTGTAAATGCTTTACATGTGCTTGATTATATGTGCTAAATACAAGTCTTGATAATATGTCCCTAGTAATATTTGTACCAGTCTATGTCTATTTTGAATGTCCGGCTTTAACAATGTGCTATCCTTGCTTAAAGTACATAAATTAAGTTGTATGTATACTCTGTCTTGTGAGGTAGCTGCTGTTCAGTTCTTTACAAATCTAATTTGAGGGGATATTCGATTTCTTACAAAAACTTTACTTGTCGCACTGTTGTGTCCGTATTCGTCTTTCAGTGTTTTACTCTCTTTCTTTTATGGCAGTTTTTAGACATATAGTCAAGATCAGCAGCTACAGCGAATGTTTCAACTCTGTAATATTTGTATAATGTGTGTATGTAAGTTATTATATTTTTATTATGTCTATACCCTACCTAGTACCTTTCCACTTAGATGTACTACACTAGCATTATAATAACACATATATATATATATAATATTGTCAGTGATGATATATGAATTATTAAGTGGGTTTGTCTTAACATTATCTTAACAGTGATCTTAACATGCTTTATGTGTATGAATTTATATGTACTTGTAAGTCGTGTTACAAAGATCATTGGAGCTTATGTTTATTTGTTTGTGTATCCGACTTTGTTAATAAAATTTACTTGACTTAACTTGATTTGAAGCATGTGAGTTTGGTTGATGGTCCCCATACCAGACAGGTGGGGTTTATTTCAAAATTCGTCCCAACTTTCGTGATTATAGTAAGTTAATTAGGAAGGAGTGCTGGGGCACACTCCGGATCCACACATAATGTAGCCTCTGGCTCAGAAAGGACCTCATAAACTTCGAAATACACACACACACACACACACACACACACACACACACAAAATAAACAAGATAATTGAAGGATTATTGAGTTTTATGGAATTCGCTGATGACTCTTAGTCTGTGCATACTTGTTGGACATATCATTTAAATCTAAACTGTTTCAACTTGCACTGCAGTGTATTGCAGTTAAAGTGACAGGCCTTACTCAAGAGTAAATGGCTAACGACATTAGACACGTGTGGTCATTGATGCAATTAACGGATCGATTATCTACCGCACAGTATCGGGAGCAGCCGGGCGAAGCTATCAAAGAAAAAATGTTCTCACCATTGCCGACACTGGGACAGTTATTCGCACTTCGAGATAAATCACAGTAAATACATGTTAAATCTGGACTCGGGACAAATTTTTATATCGAGATATCGAATTACTCGAAATAACGAAAATCTAGATATGCGATGTTTATCAATATGCATTTTGAAGGAAAAAAGTTGGGACATTGAGAAAATCGAGATATGCGATGTGGAGATAACGAGGGTAGACTGTAGTAAGTTACGGCCGCCTTAGACGAATTGACATTGTGTTATGATGCTATGTTAAAAGTCATTTTCAGCGCATCGATGCCTAAGTTTTTATAAGGAAATATATCATGCTAATTAGGTACATTCTTGTTTGCCTATTAATGTATTAATAAAATATTTGTATTGCTGTTATTCAAGTTCAAACAACGGCGTTGTTTTTGTAAAGTGCTGTACGGCTTGGATTTGCATAGAATCCTAGCTTATGACCGTAATAACTGTCGTGTATGGAACAAGACTCCGTATTCTCGATATATAACAATACCCACTGAATAACAGGCACACCAATTTAAATTTAAATACAATCACTAACTAATAGTCTGCAACCTCAATCATAAATTAATTGTACAAAAACAACAACATGCTTATAAATGACACAGTTTCAGTCAGGGCTTATATTTCAACGTTAAGATTGGGAAGCAATTTCCAGTTTGCTTTTGGCAATTACACTTAAGATTTCAGAGTTAAAACTTAAGCGATTGGGATGCAGCATATAGCGATATGCGTATTAAATTGACGAAGACGGAAATACAATAAAAACAGTTTAAATAAAAAAAAAAATATACACACATTTAAAATATTGAAAACATATATACAAATTGACAATAAATGATGATAAATTACTTTGTCCAATATTCAAAATCAAGACAAAATTGTTTTGAACATTACACCGGTCCATACTTTTCTTCTAATTTGTATGAGTGCTAATGTTAGCTCGCTCGTTTAATCTATCAAGTAAAGATATTCAATGACTTCAAAGATAAAGTACCTGATATAAAGTATCACTTATGACTTGCATATACGCTTACGTAATACCTAAAGTAACATATCAAACATTTAAACGCTCAAAACAAATTAAATATAGAATTGGTATTGCCCCTTACAAGAAGATTTAATTACTTAAAAAATACATGCATCACACAAGACACTGTGTACAGGCAAATATTGGAAAATACATAATCACATTATGTATTTATGCTGCGATTCATTAAACAATTCCGAATGACACAATAAGCAAAATGTCATACAAGTGCACTAGTTCGAAATGTTATATAGTTTAGATAATTTAAATACATTTACGTATTAAAAACATAAATATACACATTTTATCACACACGCAATTCTAAATAAATGTTTATATGTAAACCTACACAATATTGTGGATAATGATAAATATTTGCATTTATATTATTTGAATGTTTATTGCATATATAAACCATCACAATTATCAAGTAAATGTATACACTTGCAGATATAGTTTATCGAGTACACCACAACTAAGAGCAATTTTATCAAACTTTCTATCAACATATACCAGTTGGATAGTCCATTCCGCATATTCCATTCCTTAAACTGAGATATCTGATAAACTTTCCTCTAGGACTGATTTGATTGATGTTACGTTCAATGGATGTCACATATTTATTGCCACTAAGATCCACGGCAATTTGACCTGGACCAAGTAGATCTTCATGATTGCATCTAAATAATTTTACTCCATTTAAATTCAACGCCATTAGTTTGTCGGACGAACAGTTTGAAAGTATTAACATGAGATTACACGCATTAAAAGTACAAAAAGTTTGTCTAAACTCTATTATGTTTGAGTCCAAACTGATTTCATGAAGCAACGTTCCGTCATTATTAAGAACGTCTATCTGCCCATTTTTCCATGCCATACATATGTACTGGTTAAGTTGGTCATTTCTAGTAACATCTGGTAAATTAAAAGGATACTAAGGCAAAACCACCGATTTAAGTGAATAGATTAGAAACAAGGGAATACATCAGAAATAGTTGGAGAACTGTGTTAATGATCAATGTTAATGATCAATGTCAGTTGCAATATTTCCAATTAAAACTACAGAAATATGAAAACTGTTGTTAAAAAAAATCAATTCTTGGAGACTAAATCCGTTAAGGTATTCCAGCTGGGATAAATTAAGAAGAATAATGCCATTCATTAAAATATTAGCGAAAAGCAATAACTAAGGAAATCCGGGGAGCTAACTTTAGACGAATTGAAAGAAAGTGAGGAATGGCTAATTTGAGATAGTCAAAGGAATTGGTTTAGTACATTCAAGGACATTCTTAAAGGAAAGCCGCTGCAGAAGAATAGTAAACTTCTCCAACAAAACAATGATGGATAGTAATGGCATACTAAGTAGCAACTCATGATTACAGTTTGCAAAGTTTAGGCCGTTTAACAGTATGTATCCAGTAACTCTACCAAGACATTCAAAGATCAAAGAGCTGATAATAAAGTCAGTTCATGAACAGTGTAACCAGGTAGGAACAAATCATATGTTGCCTATTTGGCAAGGTTTTGTATCATGCATGATCTCGAAGCGATATAAAAGGTAGAACAAGACTGTTTAGTGTTGAAACGATAACGAGCTAGACAGAAATTCAGATAATGCCCGCATTGCCAATTTGTAGACTCGGGGTACCAATGAAAGCATTCGTGAACATATGTGTTGATTATAGCTGACTATTCCTCACAGTAAAAGGAAGAGGCAAGAGTCGTCAAAAGAGATACTTGTGTCTTTAAACATATGTAGCAACAAGTGCAATTCTTCCGGAAATGGATGATGGTCTCGTTACAAGTTAATCTCCAAATGCCCTTTTCCGAATTGTTGGTAGACGAGGACTACTGCTAAAAGTGATAAGTGACAACGGAGAAAACTTTTTAGAAGCTTATAAAGAGCTCAAATCAGCTCTAAATAAACAACACATTATGGAAAAAACAGCAGGTTAAGGTATTGAGTGGTAATTCAACCCTGCAAGCTGCAAAACGAACAGTCTATATAATTCTGCAAACAACAGATGTAACCGATGAAAAGTTATCAACAGCTATTGTCGAGAGTCATTGATACAGTCAAGGCCTCTAACTTACCAGTCGGCCAATTCAACGGACTCTACTCCATTTACTCCAAAAACATGTTCTGTTTGGTAAGATAGGTGATATATTTGAGCCACAATCAGTCGACATTACTAGTTTTAACCCGTTAAATAGATGGAGACGTTTACACGAACTCACGCAGCATTTCTGGCAGTCGTGGCTTAGCGAATTGCTGCCAAGTTTAGCTTCTTCGCGTACACAAATGGTTTACCAAAGAACACTATCTATGTGAATTGCAGTATTGTAGTGGTGGTATCAACAGAAAGTCCGAGAGGCCAGTGGCGTGTTCTTAAAGTTATCCTCGGAATCCATGGACATATCTTCAGTCGCCAATCGTGTTAGTAGGCGAAAAAGAAGTGACCATACCAATAACCAAACTATGCAAATTAAATGTTATAAAAAGAGAAACAGTTGTTTAGTGAATAGCTCTGTTTTTAAAGGGCACAATAATCCCTGAGCTCAGCAAATATAGAACATGTAAACATATTATGCTTAAGGAATAGTAGCTCTGTGTTAAGACAAATAATAACCCTCGATCTAGTTTAGTTAAAATGACTCGTGAAAATACAATTAAAGGAAGAGAACAAAAAAAAAGACCGAAATCAAGTTTAAAGTTTTATGAATTTAAAACAGTTTTATTTTGTCTCTTTATTATTTTCCCTTTGACTGCAATGTTATTCATAGTAATACATTTTATTTGTGTGTATCACTTAATTATGTCTCAACTGTTCTCCTTCGTTCTCTTATTAAGTTCGCACCTTCTATTAAATTGTATATTGTAATTCCAAAATATTCCTCTATTAAGTTGATGTTTCGGCGAAGCTGTTCACCCAGGGTTTGACCTGTGTTGACCTTTGTAACATTAAAAAAAAATCTTGACAAAATCCCAGACTAGTAGACTCGAAGGAATAAATTGATTGTTCGCATTTGTTAAAAAATACGTGAACAGGTCAAACTAAAAAACGAGCCATTTTGTCATCAACAAGTGTCAAGTGATAATGTGAAAAAATGGCTTCATTTTTTCACCGGCAAAATACCAGATTAAGTTTTAATCATTTTTGCTAAATTCACTAAAATAAGTGTGAGTTGTCAAATCAATGTACCGTATAAAAATAATATCCGTAAGTTATCAATTCAAATCAGCCTTTCTATAATGTATTTAACATAATGCAAAACAAATCGCCAAACTGCACGCGCTTGCCTGCTCACTTGATTGCATCAGTCAATCCAATGACGCGAGTGTATGGGAATTTTGAAACGCAGTCGCATTACATTATAACGTATCTTACGAATCCCTCATATCAAGCGTCTTTTCTCGTCATAACGTCACACGCATGCACTCCGAGTATTGTGTTTCAATAACATTACTACTCTTGACAATAAATACAAACACGAGCAAAATGAGGGAAAACAGGTATTATTGCATTTAGAAATCTTATTTCAACTAAAATAATCCAAATGTATTCATATTCTATACATTGTTTTGGTCCTCTTCATGAAATGTCCCCATAAATTGCAAACTGAGGCAGACGACTGCACTACTGTAGTGGTAACACAACACTTAAAACAATCACTAAGACAATTGTTTCAGATGACATTTTCCAGAACGAATAAATGTCAAATTAAGTGACACCAGATGTTTCTGAGAAAGTGTTCAGAATTAACTCATGACTGTCATAGCTTCGGAATTATTTGTGTTGTTCATCAGCCACTTAATTCTAATTTAATAATGAAATGATTAATTGACTACTTGTTCCGTTGCCATGGTAATCATCGGTAAACGATCAATCTGTGTTTCGTTACTCATTCACTTTGTTATTTCAACACGTTTGGGTTATCAAATTAAACACATTTGTTACAATAAATCGCCGAGAAAAGTTTTAATGAACAAGTTTTCGTGTTGCAATAATAATTCAAACGCTCAAGCAACATATCATTTAGAATCGGTACTCCAAAACATAGTATTCTCCTTAAAGTAAAACATTAGAGACATACATTCCTTCAAACTAGGCGTTTGTTTTGTTGTTAACTGTGCTATCCATTAAGTTATTGAACGAATCTTTTATCTCATTTAATTTAAACAACAAACAGCAATACGTCACACTAGTGAACTTAAAAAAACTAAAACAAAGGAGTGTCAACGATTTGTCGATAAGAATCTTGTTTTCCACATTTATCTAAGAAAGGCTTTTTTTAAGTTTACCAATTTCCATTGATGATTAGCCGTAAACTAATAGATAGATGTATAATTGTTATATGTTAGCAGTGTTATTTCGCTTTTACGTAATGCATATATTCTCTTTGTTTAATATGGTAGTGTCAAAACTGCTTACAAGTCCGTTTAAAACAAGAGGCATGCACACCATTTGGATGACATACAGTTTGGATGCTGCAGAAGGTACTTTTAAAACACTAATATTGCATCAATATTATAAAGCATCCACTGCATCTATTTAACGTTCATTTTTCAGTCAATAACCATTCCTTGTCGTCCCATACATTGAATACCATTCAATACGACCACTATACAATATAACATCTCCAAAACAAAGACTAAGAGCCTTGCGATTTCAGAGCAAATTGAAGTTTGAATATTTATTTCAGCTCTAATGAAGTTAAATGCAGCGGATAATAACGAGTTTAACAACATTAAACAATCAACAAAGCATCATTTATCCTATCCTGAAAAACGGCGTAAATATTTATTTAAGGATAATCACAGGTGGGAGGGAAACGAGGTGTAATTTTAATGTCTTAAGTACTTTACAAATCATGTTATAATGAAGATGCGAAAACTCGTGGGATTTTGCCATGCGGAGAGGATCAAGTCAGCTTGTGATCGATTAGAAACATATACACGTATTGAGCGAAATGGCATCTGTTGGAAATGGAAATTTTTCGTCATTGATGCCTTTTCATACAACATAAGTAGACGCATGTGATAAATTATGTAATTTTGACGTATTAAGTTAATGTAACAAAACACGTATTTAAATGTAATTGTTTTTTGTCGTTGATAACTCGGAGATGGAATGTAAGATGTAATTGCATTTTAATGTGATCATTTGTATTATTTGAGATATGGAAATTTGCGGTTGGCAGTTCTGACATTGATTTATGGCCATTGATCACAATAGTCACCTTAAAATAAATCATCTGGTTTAAGCAAATTTCATTGCGTGTTATCATTACATTTCAGAAGATTTATTGATCCATAAACACTGCCCAATACTATTATGCTATATGAAAACTTCCAACAACAAAAAGTGCCACACGAAGGTTACTTACAATAGGAAGACCCAAAACCAAGTAACATTGGTGTAAACATGTATATACAATATATGTGATACAATATTCTGCAACTTTTAGCAGCTAAAATCGTTTCACGATGTAATCTTGTTTCGTTTGACGGATGCTCTCGAGTCAGAATCGGATGCATTTGGTCGCGTTAATTTGTATAAATTGAAGCGCACTTGCCTGTGCTTTCTATAAGGTCCGCGCGCTATTATAATAGATAACGGGCAACTTTAAAATCATGGAAAGAAAAACATTCGTTCCTTGACGCAGTTCCAGAAAGTTATGTATTGCCCCACATACACTTCCATTTTAGCACACTCTCTTTTCTTTTTTTTTCTTGCTAAATTGCTAAGAGCAGGACGTCCTCGCTTGAGCTCCGTTTATTAAAAATATAATGATTAGTCATGAGAACAACGTCATGCTTCCGACGCTGCGAAGCCAATCTCGCGTTCGCTGGTTAATTCTCGGATATCGTCGCGGGAAATTCAAATGGAATATATTGTCCCACAAAAATAATATTGAGCATTTTTTGTCTCGTTAAATCAATGTAACTAGACCAGATCTAGCGTGGAAATTTTGGCTATTGCTATAAGGAACACTGATTGTGTATGGGTTAACTTTATTTTACGAAGTAGTCGTTGATTTTGAGTGTTAATTGATCTTTAAATATTTTTGAAAATGTTGGTAACATAACAGCTCTGCTGGGCAGAATAATAGGCAGACTAATAGCGAATAAATTTAAATTTGCAAATAAAAGTAATATTTAAAATAACATGCCAATAGAAAGGTCAACAATCAGGTTGATATCAAACACGAATCGAAATGGCATTCATTGAATGTATATTAAACATACGTAGCAATATAATAAATGTATATGGCACGTTACTTTTTAATATTTATTTTCGTTTTAATATGACGAAACGTACCATTTTAGTTTTGTATTGTGTCGCTTTAAAGGACATGCTATTTTAAAAATCTTCATTCTTTATTAAACCATAACAATAACTTATAGAGTTATATGAATTATTAGGTTTACCTTTGGCAAATTTTATGCGAACAATGCAACAACAAACACTATATGACGTACACACACAACTCGTTTACAGTTGTTTCTTAATTGACGCATACATAAAAACCTAGCAACCAACGTTTTATAAAAAACAGAAATGAATTAATTAAAATAGTTTTATAGAAATTAATGGCTTATGTTAACATTAACATATTTTAAGATAAATGTTATGTTAATATTCAATGGCATAATCTTTATGATTAATCGCATTTAAAAACAAGAACAGAGTTAATGAATCATTGCCAAACGTCATTTGCAGGTGTTCATTATGTTTGGCGTTTTGCGGACTGCTGAGCTGGCTGATGGTAGAAGCAATTTCTCCTGCATCACGCCTGAAAGTTCGCCCACTTCCCGTGCCCTCTCTGAATTCTGCAGGGGAAAATACCCTTTAAAATATAAGACGCGATAATGTGAATATAATTTGCATATCACACTATATACATATAATTTGAAATGTAATTTTAAAATGAGACCTAACAACCACTTGCGAAATTTGACTATAGTATTGAAGCATTCAATAAAATATATTTTATTTAAGTGTATCATATATGTATATTTATCACATGCTATACCTTGTTTTCAATGTAATACATCCATTACGTATGTTGTTATATTACACGTGTGTAATACAACATTTACATAATCAATAACTAACCAGTCGCATGGCTTTATTTTGATGAAATGACGTCGTCAACATAAAATGACGTCACGATAGTAAACAACTTTTAGATCTATCAGCATTTGTTTGGTCAATTAAGATGTATTTTATTTAGTTTAAAAGCATGTGATAAAAACGATCTGACACTCGCCAAAGGCTCGCTTACTAACACAATTCCTAAACTCGTTTAAGAAAATATGGTATGATATGACAACTCATGTCAGATCCTATATTTATACGATGCTTGTCTTGTGTAATGAAACATTTCAAAAACTAACATTCGCTAGTTATACTATTCACTAGTTCCATGCGTGGATATATAGTTATGTATTGAAGTTTTCTACATTCAAAGAAAAAGACTTATAATGTTTTCTTGAGTTCATATACTGGGAACCTGGTTTACTCAGTCACACGTTCCCCCCATCAGCGGGCAGGGGTCCTCAGAGTTCACTGACTGGCAGACTAACATCGTCCTCGGCGCACAACACGGCATCACGTACGCGAACGACGTGTTTAGGTAGGCTGTAAATTGTGTATTTTGTACATACCATGAACGGAGGTCACACTTTATACATTGCCTATTCAACAGTATTTAATTATAATTTTTTTTCGCATGAAATATGTTTTAAAGTTGTTATGCATATGCTTGTATGTTTGACATGCATACACTATAATTATGACAGCAAGTGTTTTTGATTGACATGATATACGGGACCTGTACAAATGTTACCTTCACACTGGTCGCCTCTAACACTGTCCCTGGAAAGTTCATCATTAAATATCCTCTTGGTAAGACACCATTTGCAATTTGCATGTTTGATGCGTGTGATTGTTTAAACACAAAAACAAAGAAAGTAGTTCAAATGCGCCCTTGTTATTGTGCTTTGACAATAAAAACATGTTATTTTCTTAGACTTATATTTTTACAATATATCGGTTGATACTATTGTTTATATTTAGAAAAATGTAAAAACGTAAATAATGTTTAAACATACTTTCGAATATTAAAACGTATTGTTATAAAAATATTGCAATACATGAACTTCCAATTCATACTTTGATCCTTTAAAACAAGTAATACATCTGCGAATAGGTGATTTAACGGGCGATGGTATATTGATCCGGTTCGAGCCCAATTCGTACATGATCTTTTGGGGCTGCACCAAACCCTCCGTGATTCCCAACCAGTGCGCTGATCCGTGGCTCGATATCCTGACACGTTACTAGTTCCCGCTTCCGGCCGTGTGAAACAATATTGACATGTCGCTGATGCACGCGTTTGGTATGCGGCTGTCCGACATTCCACGTGTCACGCATACACAAGCTCGTGAGTACCTTATAACTCGTTATAAGTATTTAAAATCTTTATATGTCGAAGATTGGATTAAAGATGTGTTTTTGTTATTACACACGGTATATTGTTGCATATTAAACAAATGGAACGAAGTATGTTTAAATTTAAACGTACTGTTTCGATATAACATAATAATTACATTTTTAATTATACCTTATCGTTGAAGATTAACAGCAAGATGATGAATTATTCTGAACTTTAAATAAACATCATGTCATTGATCAAAGTTAAAGCATATGTTTTGATCGGTATTTTTCTCCTCGATTATTTCCGCATTATGATGCATTACAACATACGTTATCGTGTTATTTCAGCATGTGTGCCGAGCTTACCATGCGGAGTCAAGGGATAATGGTCGTTACGTCAAAGGCACTTAAAAAAGATGAAGACCATAATCTTTAAATTTGTTACCATTAGTATTTGATTGAAAAGATCAAGTCAGTTACTCATGTTTTGTCTTTATTTATTTTGTCGTTCGTGAATAGTAAAACATATGTTCCGGTAGTCATTCTCGACTACAACTTTCATTTGGCATTAGTTTCAATTCGTACCTGTTTACATCTGCAGTTGTTGTAAAAATCATTCCCACATAATCCCTCCACGAAACAATGTCTTCCTGCACATATGCTTGCGTGGACAGACTCTTCGCTGACCTGAATAAAAACACAATGTCATCATCTATATTTATGATTTAAAAGCAATGACACCGACCGTTTGTTACTGTACATTATTTATAGCTACATCAAACCATAATACATTATTACAAAACAATGACAATACTGAAGTTGGTGAATAGAGAGACAATCGTCTCGTCTTCTAACCGTTAATCCAAAAAGAAATGAAATAAACAACGGACGCTGCATCACTCTGTCTTTATCTTACGAAACGATGGTAATTCGTTAACACGTCTGGGAGTGTTTTAAGTATTCTATTTACGTTCGAGAAACATTGAGAACCTCGCACTAGAGCTGGTGAAATATTTTATAAATTTAGTGTACTTATGTTGGTAAGTCGGCGTCTACTTGGTTCTTTTAAACACGTAATTGTATGTTGCCAAACAAAATCATGAGATATTAATATATTTCCGTTTGGTTATCTACTTGTGAAATCTGCTTTCAACGATTACCAAATCAATGTGGTAAACAATTTCACCCTGTACGATGGTGTGCAATGATTAACACTGGTTCCCGTATATGCACATTCGAAGCAACTAACCGTCAACGATGACAAAATGAGTTAAAAGAAGTCAGTAATTGGATGTTCTTAGTTAATGATTCCCTATAATTAAACCTATTTTGGGAACTCTCATAAGCCTTATCAAGTATGCAGCAGCTGCGTTGGCGGAAGGGTTCAATAAGAAAATGTGCTCTGCATGCAATCAAAAATTAGAAAATTATTAATCCGATGTAATGATGCGATAAACGACACCTTCACTTTGCCTTTGAAATTCAACGCAAGCAGAACGATGCTTTCGCTTTATATTATAATAACAAAATAAGTATACTGAGTTGAGGCGACCTGGTCATAACTTAATTCGAAATAAAATAAATACTGATTGAAAACAGAAACATACATCTTGGTAAATTAATTAAGTTTAGGATTCATTAGCAAACACCATGCACAGGGCAGCACTCGATAGTGCATTTCAGAGCAACTTGATTCTAGAACTTCTATATAAGTCGTGTCACTTCGTGTACGCCAGCTGTACTGGTTGAAGAGAATCATTTTCAAAATGATTTACCTTTTGTAATTATTGGAGAAACGGCTTAATAACATGGACATTTTTTTGTCATTGGTCAATTACCGTCAATTAAGGAAAGTGCGCTTTAAATACCTTCTGCTGATGTAACTAAAGTATCACTTTAAAATTATTAAAATGCGGCGCACACAGTAAGTAATAACATTAGTATGTTTCTGCATACATATTTTTATTATTCGAATCCCAATATCTGAAATATTATTTACATCGGTCCAAAATAACAAATCGCAAATACTATCGTACAGCGCATTATCGCTTCATTGATTACCCGTTGAAAGGGCCATGTGTGCAATGAGCAAACTATTTGCGACCAATGCATTATTAGTGTGTTATAGCTTTTTTTAACATCGAATTTTTTAAAAATTAGTTATGATGGGCAGACTTTCAAAATCAATGCGGAAGTTCATTTGAATCAAATGAGATAGTGTTTTGTTTACATCCTTGTACAGTCTGACCCTTATATGTTCACTCATTAAAACAAATAACATAAATCTACACACATGAAAAGATTGTAATTCATGCTGGAAAACGTGTAAGAAAATGAATTGTGGTTTAAAAATGTTAGATATTGACCGATTCTAAAATTGCCTCAAAGCCGGTTGAGTAAAAGGATTTGTATTTCAACCAGACTCAAAACTGATTAGAATATATACCAATATGCTAAATAACTATGGCGGAATGTTAATTTTCAAATCAAATTACCACGAAGAAAATGTAAGAGACCAAAACATACAATTTTATTTCTTAAAAAAACATTCTGTGTGGATGGCTTAGTGTCCCATTGGAAAAAAATGAAACACCAATACAAAAGCAAATTATCTGGAATAATATATTTATAAAAAACGAAAATAAAACTTTCTTTATTTAATCATGGTTCGAAAAAGTTATTCAGTATATTGAACATATATATGATTTTAGGAAAAGAGAATTTTACAGCTTCCAAGATTTAATAATTATTTATGTAATAGATAAAGCGGACTTTATAAAATACCATCAAATTGTCAAAAGCATACCCGAATGGAAAAATAAACTAAAAGATAACGATATCATTTATACCACCCCGCAATACATGCTTAACAAAATAACAGAACATACAAAAGCTTGCAAACTAGTTTATAAATCTCTTATACTAAAACGCAAACCTGAGGATTTCAAATAATTCGACAAATGGGAAAACACGCTTAAAATCTAGACATTAACCAAAGAATTATCTTCAGCCAACCAGTCCAATTAACTATTGATACCAAACTTAGAAACTACCAATATAAATATCGCATGCACATTTTACCAAACAATACTAACATACATAAATGCCATCTCGTTCCGTCAACATTATGCGCTTTATATGCACTCAATTATTAATATTCATGTATTCTGTGATTGTCATTTTATTCAAAAGTTTTGGATGGATATCAAATACTTTAATTACAACAAATTGGAAAAGTTAGAAAACACTGAACTAAATTTTGCAATTATATCATTCTGTAATTTGACCAAAGCTGACTCCAAAAATGAACACGTTATAAACTATGTAGTATTATTGTCCAAATACTTTATCTTTAAATGTAAACAGAGAAAAGCAACACCGCAAAGTTATGCTTTTGTGTATTTGTTTAATAATAGAATTTAAATCGAGAAATTAATAGCGACAACACAAAATAAATTACATATACTTTATACTCACTGGTCGCTTTTTATGCTCAATTAGTACACATACCCTAAACACCTTTTAAATACAATTTGTAACATAGGTACACCTACCTCAAATCAACATACACTTTTCCTTTTCCTACTTTTGTTTGTTGTGTATCTATCCATATATTTATGTACTTTTGTAATTTTATTCCATGTTGGTTAACATTTAAACATATTTCATTCACACCAACCATAGTCTTCATAGATGCTTTGTACCATAAGTATATCGAACAAATGTGAAACAAATATACTTTATATTTTGTATTTCATACATTATATGTTCTTTAATATATATTATGTATTAAATATATTACGATGGAAATAAAAAATGGAAAACACAAAAAGGATTGTAATGACATATTGAAACATATTTATGTAAATATCACTTTGTATTAAGTTATATTGACATGTATTCCATATATCAATAATTGGAAGTGTTAATATAGGACTATTCATACCAACATGCAAACATGTACTTTCTCATGATCCGTCATTGCAAGTTCATTTGAATTTCAATTCACTTGCCTTGAATACAAGACTTTCTGATTATGACGGATTTCATATTAGTGATGTAAATAGGGTTTCAATATTCGTGTTTTGATAGCACACACATATATTCTTCGTTAACATTACAATGTAAAGGTATGTGTCAAACCTAGGACGAAATCGCAAGTAATTACAACATGTATATCCGCGATGTGTTTTGCTNAGAGTGACCTTATCGATGTTATTACAGTTGTACAGATACGAGAATTGCAGTTAATCTCCGTCTTATATTTCATTGATTGATCACGAGTTAAAAAATATAATTTAATCTTCCCTTGTAATTTCGTCGTTGTAAAGCAGCTCATGGTTCGAATACAGATTGTGGACGTCTTTTAATTTTACACTCAATATATAAAAAAATATATATAAAACATTAATACGATTAGTATGTTTGTCGTTTGGTCTCTTCAGGTGGGATTATAATATCTGTCGACAGAAATCGGTTAAAGAACCCTATACAATATCGTTATAACAACGCAAAGACGTAACTGTTAATCAACTTGCATTCGCAACCGTATTTTTGAGGTGGGACAGTTTAGTTCCACTTTCAATTATTGAATCGAACCACTTTGTATGGTGATTGTATATGACATTGCTGGTATTTTGCAAGCCAGATACCAAGTGATAGTTAGATGCCCAAAAATCCAAGATGGATATCAAGATAGCTGCCGTTTATTTACCACGTCGATGGTCTGCACAAGAAATGAAATATCTGTTATCATATAACTTTTTTTTTGTAATAACTCTTAAATTATTGAGTTTCAACAACGATTTCGTGATCATTTGGAAAAGCGTTTAATGTTTATAACACGAATATAAATGAGGCGGTCAATAAAATACTACAAGGTTGTAAGTCTTCTATATGGCGCCAGTAGTACCGCTAAACGTACACATGCGTTGCCAGAATGATAGGTAAAGGATTGCAAATTTATCTATTTATTTATTTATTTATTTATAAAATTAATTGAGTTGAGTTGTATTGAAACCGTTCAAAATAAAATATTGTTAGTTCCGGCATGATTTTTAATTAAGGTTAATGTCAAAATTAGGACAAATAAAATAAAATGCATTTTCGTAATGAAGAATCATATATCATCACGTAATTAGAATTTCTGTTAAAAACGTAGGCAATTGAATTGTTAAGAANAATTAAGGTTAATGTCAAAATTAGGACAAATAAAATAAAATGCATTTTCGTAATGAAGAATTATATATCATACGTAATTAGAATTTCTGTTAAAAACGTAGGCAATTGAATTGTTAAGAACCTTGTATGTTAAAATTGTGATTTGTAGTCTAGTCAATTGTTCTTTTTTTTACGATCGTATGTGTAACAACTAAGGAATGATGTTGCTGTTGCTTTGTGTTGTGCGATACTGTTGGGAATTGGTTTTTGTAATTATTACGAGCAGAAACATTTTAAATATGAGCATTCATACACAAAATTATGACATTGTATTTCTAAAAAATAGTAAAACTTCTGTAAAATTTCGGTAAATGTTTCTGTTATATTTAATATTTGAGACTATTTCATTATGTGTATACCTTAACGTTACCAACATTTACATATCTAAGATATTGGATTCGCCTTATTTTAAAATGCGAAAATCCACTTTTTTCATATATTGAGAATTATTATGACTTTAAACTCTTTTCTTTAAAATACACAGACATACCAGAGTCGTAGAATTTATATCCATATTAACTTTTCTCAGCATTTATCCGAAAATGAACCCTTTCATATATCACAAACAAGTTTTTGCAAAGAATTGGCAGATTTACCATTGCGATAATGTCACTTTTCTCATCGTTTTTTTTTCTCACTGGCTCTTTTTGATTATATTTGATTTTATCAACATTGTTAACTTGTTTCAATTATACAATAGTTTAGTAAGTTCATTATATAAGGTTACAAAAAAAACTGACCACAAACGACTTAATTTTGCTTGGCTTTTAATGTTTTATTTTGAAAATGCCAGTTTAGTTCGTTATCGACGGATTGTCTTGATTTAAATATGCGAACAAATTGTACAGGACACAAAGTTCCGTTTTACATTCATATAGCGACTGAACTACTGTGAAATATGGCAATACATTCCCATCTGATGGCATGGTCTGTGATTTTTTGTAAGTAAATTANACACAAAGTTCCGTTTCACATTCATATAGCGACTGAACTACTGTGAAATATGGCCATATATTTCCATCTGATGGCATGGTCTGTGATTTTTTTTTAAGTTAATTAGTAAACATTCTTTCCTGATTTTGCTTTCTTAAAAACATCGCTTCTTTTTAAAAGAAGTTCCTTTATTTTCATATTACCTGAACTTGCTGATTATAATACTCTATGGGTATTATGCCTATTTATATGACCATCATTTATGATTCATCGCTTTCTCCTTCTTATAAATAATCTGCTCGTGGTACATATTTGCTGCTCTCCTTTAAATAATAGTTTTAAAGCTTCTGACAGAAAAACTAATTCACAAATAAACGCGTTACACTGTAATTACCCTTCACATTGTAACTTCTTAAAGTTCTCAGCATACACATTCAATACCAAAAGTTGTGGAATAAACACAATCGCCCGTATCCAAACTAACACAACGATCTTGCACGGAGATTTCCTATGACTTAATAATACCGTTTAATAGATTTCATCACTTCTAGATATAACTTACGCGTTCTTATAATATATTGTGTTTATCTGTCTGTCTGTCTGTCTGTCTGTCTGTCTGTCTGTCTNCACGGAGATTTCCTATGACTTAATAATACCGTTTAATAGATTTCATCACCCCTAGATCTAACTTACGCGTTCTTACAATATATTGTGTTTATCTGTCTGTCTGTCTGTCTGTCTTTCTGTCTTAAAAAATGCTTACAAAATTACACTGGATGTTATGAATACTTTCAGATTAGTGTTCAATTTGACATGCCCTGTAGAACTGCTTGCTCCATAAAAATACCATACAAATTTCATGTGGAATGCTGATTCCTCCGATTGTATTTTATAAGCTTTACATCAATTAATAGTTCTAAATCAGGAATCAATGTAGCATAATTCAGATTTCATCTTATTGTTTAGATTGGAACATAAACGATTTAAAGCAAACTTTTATGTAACTTAGTCAGTATTAAATAACATATGTTTCTTAGGCAGAGCGGATATTTTTTTTTATCTCTGGGTTTCCATCACAGTTCTTTTTAAAACCTTCAAACTCTAGTTTTAATCCAGACTTAAGTGCTTTACTCTATTTGCACATTAATTGTCAATTATATTCCTGTTTGTTATAAAGATCTTTTGTTGTATGATGAATACAAAGGAATGGTCTGTTTTGATTAATTATTGGAAACAAACACTTGCATCATTTGAAACGGTCTTTGTTTACTGTCATATTCATATGTTTATTAATAGTTGGACTATTTGTCCTCGATAGTGACCTTGACATTGACATTCACGTGCCCTTTTTGTTTTATTTTAGAGTCGTATTCCACAAACAGGAACTTTCATGATTGTTATGTGTTTATATGTACAAGTAACACAGAAAGAAGCTTAAACTATATTTAACTACGAATGGCGGCAATCTTTGTGGTCATCTTGGATTTTAGGGGAGACGTTGATATGTTGCATTGGGTCTCGCTTTTAAATTTACTGTAATACTTCATACTATCACCATACCCACGTGCTTAGCTCTAGAACGAATAGTGTATTTTTTTCCCAAAAGACCCCTTCTCTGTGCACAATTGCTACGGGTTTTAGTAATAGAAATAATAAGTTTTTAATAACACAAAATAAAAGATGTCCCTAAAAGTGGTTCATCATGTCAATGAGTCATGCACAATTATTTAATATTTAATTATTTTTTTTACTTTCCCTTTTTTATTTTCCAGAATGTTTGGCCTCGTCGCCGTGTCTGTTTTCTTGTTTTGCCATTCAAGTGCTTTCTCTAACACCTGGCAGAACAGAATCAAGCAAAGACCGACGCCCGTTGTACCGTTCAAGCTGGAATGGGTACGTGTCTTTACGACTATGTTTTCACTATGACCTATGCAACTGGTTATACCTAAATGAAACTATCAATACAGAAATGAAACACGTTTAATAGTGTATATGCAATTTAAACTCAAAGCGGCGGATTATGCAAATATTAACAAGAAAAAACAAGAGGAAATCGATCAAAATACCAGTGAAGATGACGTCGTATTTGAATAGACAAAGTGTTATAATTAATTTATACTCAGTCGATTTAATCAGTTAACATTTTATTGTATATTTAATGCATGCGGAAACGCTTGCGTAGTGAGCATGCATGATACATTCAGTAGGGAAATGCGTTCCTGAATAAAAACATTAAAAATGCCGATTATATCCATCATAACTAATTGAACCGATTTCAGTCGTGTTAATGACATTAACACTGATAAAACAGTAATAACGAAAATTCAAAATCGTCAGGACTGTCATTACGGTCACCTAATTATATGATAAAAAGAATTGATCAACCAAAACACATAAAGATAAAAGCTGGGGTCACGGCCTTTGAACGGTCAATGCCATGTATTTTGGGCTTAAACCGGTTTGATGACTATCTTTTTTTTCTATTAGACTGTGGAAATGCTTGAGGTATTATATATCTTATACATACGTGGAATGTTGTAATACTATTTGACACCACAATTATCCATACAGGTATGAATTTATCTTAATAAATGATCAATATTGTTTCATGTGTTTACTAATAAATTTGTTTTATGTGAACGAAATGTTCAATATTTCGCAATATTGGATACGCAAATGTGTCTACGTTTTACCGCCACAAAGTTTCCGGTTGTACCGGTTAATTTAAAATAATAGTAAGGAAAATGTACTTACTGATGAAACACATAGTTTCAAAACAACAACAAAATCAAAACTGCTTTTGTAGCCAGCCCAAGTTTAAAAGCAATAGCAACAGATGCCATGTTATCGACGAATACATTAAAGATGAACGATATGAAACATTTAATTCGGAATAAAATGCGAGTAAAACAGAATGTTTATGGTTTTTTTTGCGATGCCAGTTTTAATTAACCGAATTGCATTTCTTTTAATTGCCGGATTGAATAATATAACAAGCTTTCAAATAATGTTAACATTTATTTTGAGTATTTGTTTGGGAAATACTTTTTGGAGAAAATATAATATTCATTTGGACACATCCTGCCTTGGTTTCCATTTAATCTTATATTATGTATCATCTCGTTCAATAAAAAATACATAACTATTATAGCTCCTATTTAACCGCTCACCACGTTTATCGGATTACTCGCATTGGAATACGACCAATCATCCCAACAACAATATTATTCCTCACATCCACAAATCTCCTCGGAAATCCATAGCTTAAACCAAATATTGGCCGATATTGAATTACAACTCCACGCTATATTACCATCAGGTTCGCTGCACATTGATGTTCACTTTTTAAAATATACAAGTACAATGATGTATTTGTCATTTATATGTTTTGGATCTTGTTTCGAAAAAATAATCTTTTCCCAATTGCATTGGGTTTTTTCAGTACCTTGGAAAATGGTTCACACAATCTAGACAAGAACCCTGCAGTTGGAAGGGATCTGCTGACTTTGAGAACATGGAGCTTAACTTTGTATTGGACCCGAAGAGAAATATTCTTTACGATCATTCCATATGGAAGTAAGTTGAATATGAAAAAAAACATCGTTAATTGATTGGCTTATTTAATTCAAATGACATTCAAGTAGTACTCATATACTTAGTTATAGCGTTTGGATACAATTACATAAGCTAATGTATCGCACAATACGTTTAATTGTCGTACGACCTTTTAATGAGCATAACATTGTATTGGACCATTAGAGAAAGTCTTATTTACGATCACTCCATATGAAACTAAGTTGAATATTTAAAAGAACCATATATTGTTAATTGATTTGCTTATATAATCCAAATTACATTATAGTAGTTCTCATACACTTAGTTATAGCGTGGACATAGGTGTAGATACAATAACATATCTTAATATATCACACAATGCGTTTAATTGTTGTATGACGTTTGGAAAAAAATGCCTTAACACAAATGAGTAGGCAATGTGTGACATAATTGAACAAAATAACTTATGGTACGAAACCAACTGAACACTTAAAGTTAAAAGTTGAACTAAATGTACATAGAAGACAACACATATAAAACATATCGAATGTTAAGCATTTATTCCGTGTTAAATTCATTATTTATTTTTCCAAAAGTACGTTTCGTGCAAATAGGGTAAATATTATAGTCAAAACTTGCTTTTATACCTCTTTATATTTGCAAGCGAAAGTTCGTTGTAATGAACTTCTCGAATATTTTTATGTATAATGTGATTGACAGACAATTAATAAATGATGAACAATATGAGTATCAAAACATTAATCATAGTTTGTCGTGAATACATAATTGTAACTAAATGTGTGCGTTAAGTTGCGTTTGACGTAATGCCAATTATATAAGGCATAATTGTATTTTTGAAACAGTTGTAATCATAACTATTCATATTGAGACGAATGCAATAATAATCATAGTCGTTCTTGTTTTCGAAAGGCAAATACTATAATAAATATAGGTTTCCTGGTGATGATAAATAGGGTTATAAACAATGAAAGCTAGTTAAAAAATTCCTTATGAAACTTGTAAAACCTTAAAGCCCCATTACTACTTAAAATCAACGAAAATTTCTTACAATATTTCGTAAAATAAAGTTAAACTAGAAATGGCGCGGCCTCGGCCGACGCGTATCCCCACGCCGCATGTTGTTAGTAATGTCATCCAGTTAAATTTCAAAGTCATGCATATTTTCAATTCCCCATAATCAACATTGAATTATGAAGTAAAGTGAAAAAAAACAAGGGATGTGTTTGTCAGAAACACAATGCCCCCTACTGGGCCGCTTTAAGCCATATATTTGACCCTTGACCTTGAAGGATAACCTTGACCTTGACCTTTCACCACTCAAAATGTGCAGCTCCATGAGATACACATCCATGCTAAATATCTAGTTGCTATCTTCAATATTGCAAAAGTTATGGCCAATGTTAAAGTTTTCAGACGGACGGACGGACGGACGGACAGACAGACAGACGGACGGACAGACAGTTCAAATGCTATATGCCACCCTTCCGGGGACATAAATATATGACAATGAATGGCATTGTTATGACCCGGACAAGCTCATTTATGGCCATATTTGACTTTTGAACTCCAAGTGTGACCTTGACCTTGGAGATATCGACGTAATTATTTCGCGTGACACACCGTCCAATGATGGGGAACAAATGTGCCAAATGATTTTAAAATTCCACAATGAACGACATAGTTATGGCCCGGACAAGATCATTTATGGCCATTTTTGGGTGGGCGTGGTCTATGTGGGCGGGGCGCCCCAGGGTTGGTAATGGGGCCATGCATAGTTGAGATTGACCGTATTGTCATAAGAGATGTTCAGTATCAATTTGAAGTAAATCGGTGTAGAAATGAAGTTAATGTAAAATAACATTTAAAAATGAGTGAAAATCTCTGTCTCGGCACCACCCCAACCCCCATAACTTTTGACCCATGGGTCAGATCTAAATGCCAAATAGTGCAGGGTCGCACATATGCTCATAGCTACCATGTGTGTAAGTTTCAAGGTTCTAGTGCTTATAGTGTAAGAGAAGATAGTGGCCAGGACGGGCGGACGGACAGACGGACGGACGGCGGAGATAACCACAATATCCCACAACAATTGAAAATCAGTGTTCCTTATAGCAAAATCCAAAAAGTTAACGCCAGATGTTGTCTGGTAACATAGATGTTTGTAGATACAAAATGCTCGTTTTAATTTTTTTGTGACACAACAAATTCCATTTTAATTTCCCGCAAATATATCTATTCATACGACACTCGAACACTAACATGGTACCATTTTAATGTTCGAGTGTCGTATGAATAGATATATATTTGCGGGAAATTACAATGGAATTTATTGTGTCACCAAAAATAAAAACAAGCATTTTGTATCTACAAAAATGTATGTTACCAGACACCAGCCGGCGTTGAAATTTCGGCAATAACTATAAAGAACACTGATTTTTAATCATTTAACTTTATTTTACGAAATATTGTACAAAATTTTCGATGATTTTGAGTAGTAATGGGGCTTTAAATACAACAGCTTCCTAACAATAACCACGAATAACGATTTCTTCAATTTTGATGAGACAAGTTTCGTTTTATTTAGCAATACATGATAAAAGTACCAACCGTAACCATGCGCATTTTTAAGTTTCATCTTTTGTAGCAGACACAAATGTGATAGACTGTGTCTAGTTTGTTGTGTTTGCAGTGACCACACTGATAGAAACATTTCGAAACGGTAACACATGTACACACAAAAACACAATAAGAAAAACCAACGACAAAAATAAATAGCAGTCCAACAGCGACTTTTATTTTAGTTAATAAAGTGTTGTTTTAAACTGTTAACAGATAGTTGCACACCTTGCAGCACATTGTTTGTGAACTTTATATTTAAATGTTTGTGAGCATGTATGCTATGTTTTTCCTGTGCAGAAAAAACAACCGGTGCGTGTTTGTTACATTTGACATCATTCCTTCACCCAAGACGCCGGGAACGTTTCTGATTCAAGACCCTCTTGGTAAGTGTACTGTGATAAATGTAGCCATTGAATAAACCGGTAATGCATACACTATTTTCCGAAATTAAGAGAAAGATTTATAAATTTTGCAAAACTGTGAACAAGTCTCGTTAATAAACTTTAGTTCGCGAGATGATATTTATTAAGATCACATTCGACATAGAATTCAAACTCGAGTTTTACTAAACTAAGACATGCGTACTATGATGGCTAACGTTCACTTATAATTGAAGTTTACGGAAAAATATCAATGCAAAGTGCTTTTTCTTAACTTCCCTTGATTTTGTAGGCGACATACAGTCTGGTGAATATGTCATTCTGGCCATCGACCCGGCTAANAGAAGGATGGGAGAGTCCACTAGGCATAAATGGGTTAATCGATGGTGTAAAATTCACAGGAGCGACATAATAACAACACTCTTAGGCAAGATGAAATGAAATGAAATTAATATCAGCAAAATCTCCTATTATTTAAAAGATTTTAGAACGTCGTTTTGGAAAAGTTCCAGAACATCGTAATAAATAACCTCTGCGTATCGTCAATTATGTTTTAGTCCTTGACGAAATTTGCTCATACAAACGAAAATAGAATTGACAAGTGCTTCCTGCTCGTTCGAATTATCTGTCACATTCAGTTTAGCAGTTCTGTGACACAAGTGAACACTTCAATGTGACCGCTTTTGACTTAAGTACCGAACAATTATAGCTAGAGAATAACATTGGTTCAAAACGTTAACTTGTACATGAAGTCGTAGTGGTGTCTTGATCTCAAAATCCAGAATAACTATAAGAGATTTCTAAAATGCCTATTTCAAAATTATCTTTATAAATGTGAAACATTTGTTGTAGACCTCATGTGTAAACAAAAACAGCATCTAGCAAATGTTTATTGAATGCATAAGTATTTTGTCTCTCGGTTTGATTCAGTACTGCAAAAAATAATCGAAGATAACAGAACACAAACTGGTGTAATAAAACACGACATACCTCGAATTTATGAACATATTCTCGCTTATATAACGCGCAACCTCATGGCTGATTGTTGCAAGCGCCATGCATGTATTCTCATTTTTCTATAAGACCTTAGAAGTGAAAATGCGACTGACCTTACGGAATACCACGTGTTTCTCAAATAAGCCAACAAAATAATAAATTAAAAAATAAGCGTGTTATACATTAGTCGCGTCGAGAAACAATGAGCCTTGGGACATCAGAACTTTGAAGCTCCAGATATGATTCTGCGTCCGTATACTCTGATGAGGAGTCATAATGTCTGCTTATGAGACCAGAAAAACTAAAGTGACTGTATAGCAGACAGGGTGGCCCCAGATATGGCTCTGAATACGTTAACTCTGATGGGGAGTCATTATGTCCGCTAATGAGTTCACGAATCTTGTATGACTTTAAAGCGGACAGGTAGCTCCAGGCCGAGTGATCGTTTGCTAAAGTTTGTTAGAAATATATCAACATTTATCAAAGTTTACTTTTCCATATTCAAAGATTCGTTATCGTGAGTCAGTTATCAGTCCCAATAGTCTGGCACTAATTTAATGTCGGTCCGTTTTTTTGTCGTTAGACGGTGCCAACACCACACAAGTTAAATACAACTTATCTTTTCCTTTACCCATCCTTTTCCATTGAGTCACCGCAGTTAATTTAGAGCAAACGACAGTTTGCCCCTATTTATACTACATGTCATTAATGGCGTAATTTATGAGAATTGCGAATGTCGTCATTACATAACTTGTGAAAATAAGGGCTAAAGGTCAAAGACTAAGGTCACACGGGCTTAAACAGGAAATTTGTTTTCACACAATTACTTAAAAAAGGCTTTGATCTTATATCATCAAAATGGGTGTAGTGGTTACTTGGGTAGAATGTAAGACGCCGTTTAAAATTAAGGTCATCAGCTCAAAGCGCAAGGTGACAGGGGCTTGTACCATGAAATTGATTTCTGGAGAATTCATCGGATACTATTAATTACTTTGCTTGTTCGTCTTGACGAAGGATGACCCGTAATAATATGATATTCAAGTCAAGAGAAATAAGGTCAGGGTGACAGGGACGATTTTGCTGCAAGTCGGGGGCGGGAGGAGATGGGGACATACATGTTTAACAAGCATCTCGTGTTTAGCGCTAACGTCTTATTTATGCCGTTCGACAAAGATGATTCCAAAACTAAATGATATTCTAACGCCAGTGCATAGAAGTCCGCTGTGGCCTTAAGAGTGCTACCAGTACAGCCAAACAGCTAAAATAGCACGTCATGTTGAAATTCTAAGAACTAAATAGTTTTTGTCTGCATTTCATCGGGGAATGAACTGTATGGAAATCACGCATTATTTATACGCCGTTGGAATTATGCAAATTTAGCGTAACGTTATAGCAGTTCATACATCGATGAAATGCAGAAAAATGCAATTCAATTCTTCGTGGAACACAAGGCTTTCTCGAATTATTTGAAATCTAAACCATATCTGTTCCCATCCTCAATATATTCTGATGTATTGAGTCTCCATCGGTATGGCTAAATTTGATTTATTTCAACTCAAATATTCAGATATTTGATAACCAAACTCCACCATGATAATGTGTGGCGTAATCTGAGAAAACTGGGCAAAATGCTTGTGCGTAAATTGTCATCCCAGATTAGCCTGTGCAGTCCGCACTGCACAGGCTAATCTGGGATGACAATTTACGCACATGCATTTTGCCCAGTTTTCTCAGAACACGACACAATGTATCTTCAATTAGGAATATCGACCACGTATTTGGTTTGACTCCCCACAGTGCACGATGAAAATAAATGATTAAATATTGAAGAATTAAATATTAAAAACCAAATAGTCGAAATAGTTGTTTCACATCTCAACGGAGCTGTAATTAGGTCATCCCGCTAGGAAATTGTGCAGCGAGTAAAGTCAAGATATAGAAGGAATATTAATACGAAATAAGCGCAAATCACTTTTTTACTGATATGGATGGAAAGTTAGCGACATAGTAAAAGTTTATAAAAGGAAGATGGGTATAAAACGGCAAAAAATACCTGCCTCGGCATGGAAGTCGCCATTTTGTTTGTGAAGTGATTACCCCCTTTGTTTAAACAAAACTGTAGCATATACGATGCAATATTTACAATTAATGCCCTCATAGAAGGCAGTTGAAAAATAAAGATAAACTATGTTGTTATTATATTAATAACCGAAAGGCAATCGACGTGATCATAATCGGTCAATGATGGATTTAAATTAGTATTGTGGGCATCGATGGAAAACTCTTGAGCCTTATTCGACCCATGTACAAAGAAAAGTCCAGGTTAAACACATGGGTAACTTATAAGACATATTCAGTAGATATGTTGGTTTATTTTAGTGGAAGATAATCTCTCTCATATTGTTTTCGCTCTTGAAAAATCTTCATTCCCATGACCGGTCTAGCCGTTGGGTGGGGGGAGGGAATCAGGGACGACGACCATAATAGACCGCTGTTGATGATGTTATATAACATTGAAAAACAAGTCATGGTGTTCCGAAAGGGAGAGACAATTTGTTAAACATCAAAATGGACATATAAAGATCAAGAACTAGAACTTATGATTTTATTTACCTTGGAATTGTCGTGTCAAGCGGTGGATTAATTGAACGCGCCACAAATTTACTATAGGGCAAAGCAATAAAAGCAATGCATTCGTTGTTCACGCTAACACAAGACATGAACGTACCTATTTATACCATGTTCAATTTATGTTACGCATAAGCATTATCCATTTTAAACTATTACTGCGAGGTTTTGAGATTTGTCAAAGCATAAAACAGGTATCGTGGATAGTGTTAAACATTATTTATATTTAATTTTAAAAGTTCATTATTGCTATTTGCCGACGTTGGTTGATTCCGATTGTATAAAGGCCGATATGTTAGGTTCGTTAAATATTGTTTGTGAAATTATGTACTGTAAAACAGGAAAATTGTACGCTTTAACACGTTGCACTATTACAGACGTTTTCAACCAAACCTGTTCTATCGATGTATGACTTTTCCCTGAATTTGTCTGTGACCACTATCAATTTATCCCGTTACTTCAAAACAAATTATGAGACCAGCACATCGCTAAGTGGAATTTCAGTGCCACATCATCTAGCTCAATTATTTTAAATAAGGAACTAAAACCAGTATTCGAAAGGTCATCATATCTTGATATTGTTGAATTTAAAAAGTATAGGACAGGGAATAGTATTGCTTAATTACATTTGTCGTCTCACAAATTATCTATAGAAACGGGAAGACCCAGACCATTAAATTGTATCAGAAATAAACGCAAATGTGTGTTATGCAACCTAAATGACATCGTGAATAATTCTCACTTTGTTTTTAAATGTCCATACTATGCCGATGTTATGAATACTTTGGAATTGTCCAATAGATCCAAATGCATCGATTGTTCCTCAAAGGATAGTCAACAAAATCTTAATTAAAATCGTTGTAATATATGTTTTAGTAATAGTTTCAGATACACCATGGTAGACGTGACATCCATTGTTATCAATATGTTTGAACTGTCATATGCATATAAACTTCAAATAATCAGAGATGACATTTCACATGGAAATTTTAATCAATTGAGAAACTGCGATAACTTTATTAATATTCGTTTAGTTTCGTTATTTTACACTAAATTCTGATGTTAATATAACGAAGGACACTTTTTTGTTGTCGTTTGGCAATGACACCTACACAGAGTTACATCGAAGTAATTTTATTTTCTGAAATGATGAGTTTTCAATAACAATGAATATCAAAAGTTGAAATATGATCCAAACTTAACACACACGCTATAGCTGCCAAAACAAAAACATGTGCACATTTATTATTGCTCACCGACATTAACACCACGCTGAACGTCATGCATAACTATTTTAAATAGTAATGTATATTTTGTACGGAAACGTAGTAATGCATAACTTTTTTACATATAAATTGATATGTTGTACAAAAACGGAGTAAAATAGATATAAATCAAGAATATCCCGCTAAACGACTGTTATGGCGTCTTTGAACTCATTGCAACATAAACACCAAGAAACGTGAGTATGAACCTATAACAAAATTCAAATGTTTATTTGAGCTTTTTGTATGCTAAATGCATAACTATCCAATAAACATGGTAATGTTTTCGCGATATGCTCACTTTATATATAAACAAATGTCAGACAGCGAGATACAAAACAAATGTATTAAATAAGACACCAAAGTACACAACAAACGCAAAAAGTAATGCAACTTGTGTCACGGTCGTGGAACGGTCATTGGGGGTTTAAACCGGTGTTAAGGCGCTTCAAACCCAATACTTGGTCAAGAATTATTCAAAGTACATTTACGTGAAAATAGAATTTAACCTCAGAGCATCATTAGTCATATAAAATAGAAAAAAAGAGAACCCATTACAAATTAATAACCAAACACTCAGAGGTCGTTTACAAACCAGATACCAGAATGTAACTTTCTTAGGCAGGACGAAATGAAACCAAAACGAGTATCAACTACCTTGTAAATCACGTCTTTGATACCAACAAGCTTTAGAAGACATAGCAACATAGTTTAATATATTTAGATCAGTGTTGTGTAATTCAGATTTCATGTGCGGATGTGAAATGCTATATCCTCTTATTACCATTACACAGCAAAATATAACGACGCGCAACAAACATTATCAACGTGGATTAAGTGTCTAAAAATTAAGGTGTAAATGTGTACGTCCACTGCTAAACATGCATTATAAAAATATATTTGTTTAATAGCAAATACCAAGAAGCATTCAAAATCAATTATAACAAATTATGTGCGTGAAAATTTGGTGAAAATTATACCCTATAACATACAAGTATATAAATAATCTGCAAAAACATGTTGTATGAACAATCAAATATTAGGTCGGTACAAACTCGGGGAAAGGATCATAGTCAAACAAATAAAAATCGTTTTTATAAAGATCACGTAATCTTTTCATGTCCGGCTTTGGTATTTCTTTGAAGGCCGTAACTAACACTTGTTTACGGATTGCCTCCCTTTCTTCGTGAGATATAGTGTATCTAGCTCGCACGTCCGTCACTATTTCTTCAAAAGAGGCCGCAGTTATTTTATCCTCTTGAAGTTCCTTCGGAAATGTTTGGTTTGCAAGAATGTACCCGTTCAGTATAAAGGCGTTCCAGAGCCTTTCAGCAAGCTGGCGTTTCGTTAAACATGGCTTAAATGTATCATAAATATGAAAATTGTAGTCAATTTCGTCTCTTATTTCAAATTTAGTAGGGTCATCGACCTTTATACTTTTTATTAGATTTGCTAACCCGACCCGGTTAAGTGTATATTCAAGATCTGTAATAAATGTTTCATGTTTAGCTATGATTTCCGGCTTGAACGCACACGGGTCACAAATATCGCTGGCCGGGAGCCAGTGCTTGTCCTGGTTAACGTAAGTGAACTGATGACCGATCTTGAGTAGATACTTAAAAAATTCCGGAAATGTCACATCATTCCCACATTGAGGCGGCTTTTTTCCGGCTTTCGGACGAATCGCGCGTACAATTTGCATGCCTTTGGAGAACCAGAAGTCTGGCAACAGGAATTTATCGATAAAAGCCGACCATATCCGAGTGAACGGGTGTCTCACCGTCATGACTCGGTGCGATCCTTTAATAAACCAATCTCCGTTATAAATAGTATACCGTTTGTACAAATCTTCTCGCTCACAATGCACTTGGTATTTTGTCAACGACATTGGGCTCCCTCCTCCATTGTTTTGACCCTCGAGGTATTTGAACAGTCGGATCCACATCGTACATCCGGCCTTCTGCACAACGCAGTAGGACATGTTGGCACGTCGGATGCCGGATACTTCGAGCATTTTGTTCGTCCGCTGCATAAAACGCTGGCACGCCGTCTCCACGCGTTGAAGTCGACCGGTAATGACGTCATCAAGAGATACTGTGTCAGCCTTCTTTGTGGCATTCATAAATTCCTGATATAAATAAATTACTTACAAGACTTCAATACCATTTAATAGTACTTCTGCTGATTGATTTGAGTTAATTGTGACATACATTAAGTTTACAATGTAAAGATTGTGATGTGTCTTGAAACATGGTTTGCTTAATAGAGTTGTCATGATGTTGAACGTAAGATGCGGCAATAAATGATATTTAACATACTAGTTAGTCAGTATCAGTCAATTCGTTAAGTAAACGTGTGCATATGCTTAAAACACATTTCAAAATTGGTTCAGCTTTGAACAACTGTGCAATAAATTGAAGCAAATTTATATTTCGGTAAATGTATATTAAATACAATGGCGTGAGAACGCATATATGCTGCCAAAAGCCAGTACCGTTACAAGTGCAGGAATATTCTCCGCTGCTGTGCTGATGATTTTCATCGTCCCACTGTATTCAACGTCTGAAAAACGTTCGAAAACGGACTTTCTATTAAATAGTATGAAGGTAAAAACTATAGAGTAAAGTATTAGTAAAAACGTACACCAGACAAAAATTGTAACGCATAAAAAACGCACATTAATATTTTAACGGTGTACCGCATCGGTGCCATAATAGAATCGGTCTTAATAAATATATATATTTGTTACATCTTACATATTTGTTAGTTATTTCATTAAATGATTGTTTTTAACAATACAAAAATCTGTGAACAAGTCCCTTTAAAGTTCATAGCTAGTGTTTCCTCTTTTAATAAACGTCTATGTTATAATTACACCTGGTTTTATTTTATTAAATAAATTAACAAATGTGTAAGTATCTATTAATTGTTTACTATGAACAATAGTATGTTACCTACGGCAGAATAAAACTATCAATCGTATTACTTCTATTGCGTGTGCTTACCATCTTGATTAACATAAACGATCAATAGTAGCGATGCAACCACAACAACCACCGTCAGTAGGGTGCGTGCAACCATCCGTCTCATCTTGCGGCTACAGACGTCAACTACAGCCGACCTCTCGAGAACCTGTTGCTGTAGATAAACAATGAACGCACTTGGGTGCTATGGAATCTTTCTCAAATGCCAATAGTTTCCAATAGTCTGCAAATAGTTACCTGCGTATTTTATAAGTTATGTTAATAATCGAATCAGTCACACCGGACAGCGTTGACGAAACGCTTGCTCGACGTAAGAGCGCCGTGTGATCGCTGCCAAATGTGTCGAAAAAACAGTAATTTCAACTCCGCAACAAACACAGCATCCTCACAATATCCTCACGTAGGCCTTATAGCGTTCTTAGCGCGCACAATAAATTGGTGCAGCGCGCTCACGGCACTTTCGGCGTTTTATATATTATATTGCAAATATTGCATATTATATTTTCACATTATACAACGTAGATCTACTACATGTACGTCCACATTATTTTTCGAATATGACTGTTCTTTTAAATATCGTCATTTTGCAAATCTTTGAAAAAAAAAAAATTAAAAGTATGCGTAAAATAAGCTTCAGCAGTCCAGTATTTAAGACATAAACATTTCATGTTCAAAATGACTTAGTTTGTCCATGCCATAGGAAACGAATATAACATTACCTCTGAGAGGATACTCTGGATTCGCACTTCGTAAATTATGTTAAAGTTGTTGATGTTAACGATGATAAATACAATTTATCAATTGATATTATGAAATGCCCCTGCAGGAGGATTTTACTACTTGGTTGTTAAGTTGGCATGCATGCACGATATGAGGTTGATACTCTGATAGCGTATCAATGGTGAGACTGCGCTTTCCGATTTGTATCAGACATCAATATTTACTGGGTCAAACTCGGCGTCACTATGTTAATACAATAGGCGATCTGGGTTTTAATACTGACCCTTCAATCCATAGTTAATTAACATCCATTCATCGAACTCACAAGCATTACCACGCACGTGTATGAACCTATGTAAGCGCTCCTGTGGCATTTTAACGTAATAAATTTGACTGATATCTGTTGAAGCATCTATTGTTATTGAAAACCCATTAACAAAACTTGAAATAAACGTATTTAACCACGGCACATATTTCTAAGTCTATTAATTTAATAGTGAACTCTCCTAGTCCCTTTGCATTTGCACTTTTTTCCAATCGGAATGTCCAGACTTTTTTCCAAACAAATATTGTAATACAATATAATTTAAGGATCAAATTTTTTTCAAATTACGTAGAGGGTATAGTCCTTGTTTATGACACTACTTAACGAAATATAATAGTAAGATATAAAATTAGGTTATAAACATAAGTAATCTTGTATCTTAAGATAGGGTCCTTATAACACCGACATTTCAGTGATCTATCCGGTGGCTAATCTGTGCGTGCGCTGTACGACCTAGTGATTAAATTTATCTTAACTTTTCAAGTAAGTATATCAACTGAGCGGTATACCAAATTCATTTTCGTAATAACCTTTCTTCTAAATAGAAACAAATATTTGTTGTAAAATTATTCAAACAAGTTACACGTACGCTATGGGCGAGGTTAACGTAATTGCATGAAAATTGATTCAAAACTTTAGTGAACTCC
The DNA here is from genome assembly GCA_007657795.1 of Dreissena rostriformis. NCBI lineage: Eukaryota > Metazoa > Mollusca > Bivalvia > Myida > Dreissenidae > Dreissena > Dreissena rostriformis. The sequence continues at coordinate 68,450 of VMBQ01004647.1, forward strand.
ATAACTATTAAACTCAAATGTATCTTGAACTAAAACATAAAGATAAAATTTGTTGAATTTCAAATCATGCAACACAGTTTTCTTAGCTTTTGTTAAGTTCTTGAAACGCAAAGAAAAAATACATTGAAACAAATGTGTTAACATATATATTTACATCGCTTTTCTTCTACATCCATAAAGATTGCACTGAATACGTTCGTTATTAAGTTGTTAAATTATTTATTTATTTATATTTACGAAGCCCAATATTCTTTAATAGCATAATTTAAATCTATGAAAATGAAAAATATTTGTTTTACCAATTGCTTTTGTCTCGAAGGGAATATATGACGGCGTCCGTGCATCAAGTTAGACAATTCCAGTTATATCGAATAAACAAGCAACAAACAATGCATGCAAGCAACATTGTGATTGTACCCATTACATATGTGGACATTATATTATGGTTCTCCCGTTACATGGCAATAATAAGTTATCAATAATTAAGTCAACAGATTTCTTAGGTGGAAATTTTACCACACATACATTATTAGCGCTTATAAGGACTTGAAATAACATACCTCGACAAAGAAAATAAAGACAATCCGTTTATCACTTTAAGTCGAGAAAACAGTAACAAGTACGAGCGTACTATAATTAATAACAAGTACTAGTGTACTATCATTGGTTTTAGCAAATTGTATCTCGTGTTACCGGTGAAGTGCAACCAAACCATGTTACAACTATTATTATAAAAGATAACATTTTGAGCATTTTGAGCGTTTTCCGAGTCTTTTTATTTTACCCATCATGTGGATTTTCAGCGAAATGACGTCACTTCAGATAACATGTTTTGAGATTTAGTAGCATGTTTAGGGGAGGAGTGAGTAATGCTTTGATCCTGTGTTTTATTTATTTCAACATTCGTGCATTAACATGCACGCGAGTGCAGTCGGTGTAACAGTCGGTGTAACAGTCGTCAGTGAATCCCAAAAGACATTTCAATAACAAACCAGCAATTCAAATATTTCATTATTTAATTGGGTTTCAATGTAACAATTATATTACACTTTATTTTTTATATAATTTAGTCTATTTTAACAACATCACCTTAAACAGAATGACAGGCATCACAAAACATAAAATAAAATGGGGGTAAAACGTCCACATATCATTTATTCACTAGAATAATGACCACAGATGTGGTGACATTAACTATTTATATAGTACGGACGTCTTTACATAAACTTAAATGCGAGTTATTTTGTGAACAGCAAACAACAGTTCAACCTCAACGGGTCTGGCATTGTCCAAACGATATAAGCAGTAGTTTAAGATAGCTGCCATACAATTATGACGTATAAATACATATGAACCGCGTTATGGGAAAACGGGCTTAATGCATGTGCGTAAAATATCGTCCCCGATTAGCATGTGCAGTCCACATAGGCTAATGAGGGGTGATTCTTTCCGCTTTTATAACCTTTTTCTGATAAAGATTGTCTCTTCTAAAAGAAAATCCTCTCTATGCGGGAAGTGATGTCCCTGATTAGCCTGTGTGTTACTGCACATGCTAATCTGGAAAGATACTTTACGCACATGCATTAAGCCCGGTTTTACCAAGAGCACGGCTTAATAATATTACACATGTACAGCAAGCGTCTAAAGCACTGCAAATCGTTTTCACTCAAAGTGACAGAAAGGCTTGCAAGAAACTTCACTGAAGTTAAATATACACCACATGCTTATCTGCCATCATTCACTAAATAAACGAATATCTACTATAGTTTGAAGCTCATATCATTAACACAAAATACATAATAACAAAAGTCATGTATGTTCATCTTTAGAAACAGTCACAAAACTACAGCAAATATTTGTTTATTCCAATGTCCTTAACATAAACTTTATGGAAATGAATGAAACAGTTTATCAAAGTTCCTCTCGCAGATCTTTTACACCAAATAAAGAGCATTGTACTTTCTGCAACATCTTCGCTATTCTAATGACAACAAACGAAAAAGGAAAAAGAAAAGTGCATTGAAATACACTTAAAACATTAAGTCCCTCCATTCAAATGGAGTTGTACCAAAAATGCTTTTACAAAGCGTTGATATAATTGTGTTACAAAAATGTTTGGTACGCAACTTATCAGTACAGCTTCCCAGCAAAATAGATATTCTGAGTTTTTTATAAATACAAAGCACTGAATGCATAAAATATGCTACATAATGGTGTCATAACGGTTTTCTACCCATCACAAGCGTTCCAATTTATGTTTGTCTGCATGTATCTTTTAAAAAATTGAGCACAGTATACTATTGAAAGTTCTTCATTGATAATATGTTCTTGGAACTTGATTATTTAGCATGGGACATGTGGGTAGTATATTAATTTCATACTCTAAAGCAGTTTATTATTTGTATTCTTCATGATACTAAGAAAATAATTTGCTATACTTAGTCATATAATAAATTTCAAATTACGCTCTTTGGTAACATATATAAATAGACTTCCCTTCAACCCCTTGTTATTTTATTACAACCATTAACATTATATTTAATTGAACATACAGTGAGATTTGGCTGACAACATATCCAACCATTTAGAATGACTGTTTGATGATCACAAAATTAAAATGAAAACTAAGCACAATAATTCAATAAATAGTTGTGTTACACAACATATAATGGCATATCTGTTTATTCATTTATACAGTACTCACAATTAATATAAACATAAGTACAATATGACAATTCTTCAATAACTGTTTTATAAGACTTTAGATAACAGCAGACGATAATTGTTCACTCCTATAAATAATCATGAAGGTCGACAATCGAAGGAGAAATCATATTGTTTCTGTCTCTTTTCAATGCCAATTCTTTGTTAACACATGCATTCATCTTTAAAGCTATATTTCCTAAAACCATCAATACAATCAAGTTAGTTAATGATGTATATGAAGTAATAACCTTTCCAAGTGTCAAGCTTCTAGGCTACGTTCAGTTTCGTGTCTTGATCTGGACCTGTATTGTTTTAAGGAACTCGTGGTACGAACTACTAGACTCATTCCGGTCTTCCACAAAATGCTGGAAAGAACTACATCCTCAGCTTGCCGTCATCCCTGTAAACAAACGAACATAGTTACAAATCGAACAGAATCTGATTAGCTTTGGGCAGCAGAAAGCGGCCCTTAATTGAGCCCAATCTGCCTTGAATTTACTTCAATCTGCCTAAAATATCGCTAAATTTACCCCTTTATTTACCCAAAGTTGCCCTAAATATTGACCAATCTGTCCTTAATTTACACCAATCTGCCCTTAAGATCGACAAATCTGCCCTGAATTGATCACAATCTGCCCTACACAAAGACCAGCACTGTCCTTAATTGACCCACTGTGCCCTAAAGATCTACTAGTCTGCACTTGATTGACCCCAATCTGACCTAAAAATCGACTGTCCTTAATGTATCCAATGTGCCATAAAGATCTACTACCGGTAGTCTGCCCTTAATTTACCACAATCTGCCCTAAAGATCGACCAGTCTGCCCTTAATTTACCACAATCTGCCCAAAAGATCGACCAGTCTGCCTTTAATATACCACAATCTGCCCTTAAAATCAACAATTTTGCCCTTGATTCCTGAAAATCTGATCCCCCTTAGATATCATGTGCTTAACTGCATTGATAAATATTGCTTTCCAACTAATTGGAATAGGCCATAAATAAGTGAGTTTGCATAACTAATTCATGAGTAGCTTACTTAGGTTAAAAATGTATCTATAAAAAGTCTTTTCAACTTGAGATTCTCAATCACATGTGTTGGTGTGAAGCATAATACTGAAAACAATTTAAATAAGTCATTTGTTTTTAATTTTTTAAAAAAAATGTATGGTATGATACAATCAAATTGTAAGCGTCATAAAATCCACATTGTATCCTTAGTGATGAATGCTTTGTTGAGAAATGATAATCTTTTTTTGAAAAAGCCATGCCCTTTTTAAATCTTAGATATAACACGACACACATTTCTAATCAAATTCTATTTTCATATGGTATCCAAGCAGAAATTAGTGTTGCTAAATTTAAAACCATCCTACTGAAGACTATTCTAAAACCATTCTGATATAAAATTACCCGACTAGCAAAGACCAAGGTGATTAAATGGGGAATGTAAATTGCCTTAAATGTCACGTAACAAAACCTAAGAAGGAAAACTCTGTCACCCCTAACGAAGCATAGGGCAAAAATGTGTGCAACTCTAATGCACTAAATATAATCAGCGACAAATAGAGGGTGAAACAATAATCAACCAAATTCCAAAGAAAAAAATAAGTGCTTTCCTTATCAGTCAAAACCTACACAAAAAGGGTGATAAACTAATCAAGGTACCTCATACTTACATTTAATGATTAGGATTGCGTTTCACTAAGATGCGTACGCAAATAGTTTCCGTAAATATTTGCGTACGCAAATGTTGTTCTCATTTGAAACGCGTTTCACTAAACAGCGTAAATTAACGCTGTGCGTAAATTCTGACGTACATTTACGTCTCATATGTACTTCGCGTAAATCAAAAAAATTGGCGTCACTTTGGGCGGGAAAATTGAGCAGTGATGTTTGGCTGATCACAGCTCCTCTTTAAATTGCCCTTTAATATAAGAACTAGTGACAGAACATAGTGATATTTGGTACCAATCAGTAGGTCATTGTGCCATTAATACATGGAGTAAACAATTNTAGTAACTAGGCTACACAGCAGCAAAGACTTGATGCCAACATTGGGTATTACCAGATCAAGCTGTCAGATGAGAGCTCTAATTTGATGACACTCAACACACCTTTTGGTCGTTATAAGTTCCTAAGAATGCAGATGGGAGCAAAATGCATGAGCTTCAAAAGGCTAGCTTAATAAATCTAAAACTGAACAAATCAAAATGTGTTTTTGCGCGGCCAAAAGTTGACTACCGGTATGTTTGTCATAAGATCAAGGGCTCAAACCGACTGATCAGCGAGTAGAGGCAATGGTGAAAATGAGAAACCCGCAGGACCATAGTGAGCTCCAGCCAATTCTTGGTATGTTACGAGAGCTGAATGCTTCTTTGCGTGACCTGAAAAAAAGCAAGCTGAATGGCAATGGACGAAAGAAGCTTGAGAAGCCTTCAAAAATATATAATCAGTTCTCACATTAATGGAAGTGATGAAGAACTATGATGTAGCAAAACCAACAACATTAACTGTTGATGTATGTATGAGAGACCTAGGAGACGCTGTAATTCAGGCAGATGGTGTAGTTGTGTATTCATCAGGTGCGCTGTCACCAGCAAAACAAAGATATGCGTGGGTAGAAAAGGAGATACTAGCAGTTGTTTATGGCTGTGAAAAGATTCACAAATTGTTGTATGGCAAACAGGACCTTAGTATTGAATCCGATCACAAGCCATTAGAATTCATCATGAAGAAATCCATTCATTCAGCACCTTTAAGAATTCAGAGAATGATGCTTAAGTTACAACCATATGAA
>VMBQ01004648.1:0-80221 GCA_007657795.1 Dreissena rostriformis
AAAGTTACCGAAGTCAGTTGAAAGGCCAGTGACGACACCTCCTATCTTTGTAAATCCTCCTGACAAAACGGTAATGTTGTTGTTGATGATGTTAATGTTATTTGATACAGTCTGTACAATAACTTGTACGTTGCTTACATCCTTGGCAACTACATTTACATTTGTCTCAATTTTTGTCATCTGTGTCGTAATTGCATTGAAATTAACATTTGTGGTGTTTATTTGCCTTCCAAGCCCTAGAAGGCTGTCAAATAGCTGATTTTGATTGACTTGTAGAGACGATTGATTTTTTCCAAAGAATCCAAGTCTATTGTCAATATCGGTTATGTTAACCAAAATAGTATTCATGTTCACTTGAAGGTTATTTACAACTGTTGTAACGGTGTTCAAATTACCTTGGACATTATTGAATTGTACTGTAACGTTATTGACATTGCTCTGAATAGTCTGTAATCCAAGTCCCAATTTTCCAATGATTCCGTCGATATCCACGACCTTCTTTGTCACAACCGTAAGACCTTCACCAGTTACAGAAACTTGACTATTGATTGAGTTTATTACTGATACTATCTGGTTCTGGCTTGTCTGAATGGTAGTTTGGTTCACAATAATCTGACCGACCCGTGAGTTGATATTCGTTATATTTACAATCAGCACGTTTACGTTGTTCTGTAAATTGACAACCGTTGTTCCAATATTGTTTACGTTCACTCCCAAATTGTTTACGCTTCCTGAAATATTGCCGAAGTTTGTCTTCAAATTGTTCACTTCAACAGACACACTGTTGATATTCACATTTACATTATTGACGTTGGTTATAACCTGATTAAGGGTAACGTTAAATGAGTTAAAATTTTGCCTGAACCCTCCAAAACCTGTTTCGATCCCGCTTATCTTATCTTTAAAGAACACAAGACTTTGATCAGTTGTCTGGAATCTGCCATCTATTGTTGAAATCAGCTTATACAAATTTAGATTGTCTGTATGTATGGTTGTCTGATTAACGCCAATATTGTTAACCCGAACATTAATGTCTGTAACATTTACCAATACACTGTTAACAGATACTCCAATGTTCTGGATATTCTGTGATATTACGGTCACGTTGTTAATTACAGTGTTGATGACGTTCGTCACAGCATTCATTCGTACATCTATATTGTTGATGTTTGTGGCCTGACCCTGAATAGTTTTGCCGAAGTCGACGATCAAACCATTGATACCAGTTACATACTTTTGCATATCAGTAAACTGTGTAGATAAGGTGGTGATGCTAACCGTAGTTGAAGACTGGTTGCTAGTGATACCGCCCAGAATACCGAAAAGTTTGCTTTGTTCGGATATAATTTGTTCTTGTGTTTTAATGAAACTCGTCTGGCTGGTTCCAAGTACTACGCTGAGACGGTTAATATTCGTTATGTTTACAATAATTAAATCCATATCGCCTTCAATATTGTCAAGTTCATGTGAGATACTGGTCAGCTTAGCCTCAATACTTGTGACCTTGTTTGTAAGGTTGTTAAAATTTACAAAACTGGTGTTGAATCTTCCTCCAAGATCCCCTACAAGGCCGAATATGTTTTGCTGGACGCCATATATTTTGTCAATTTGGGTCTGCATGTTACTTTGGTAATTGCTTATAGTTATTATCTGTTGTGCCATATTTGAGCAATTCTTCTGGTCATTGGTCGATATTGTCTTCATGTTAGTTTGAATGTTAGTTATCTGTATATTGATGTCATTAATATTTGACTGTATTTTGGATTCCACGTTTGTAAGAGCGTACACATGGTCTTCCAGCGTCACCAGGTGAGCAACTTTATCCTTCAGATAATCCAGATCTTTAATGTACCTACTTTGGCTATTCGTCTGCGTTGTATTAAATACACCTTCTAATTGCGTTACTTTGCCCATCAAGTTATTGATATTGGTTGTGACTGACGTCTGGGATTGGGTGGTGGACTGCACAATATTTACAACCTGAGTAGACATTTGTTTGAACTGGTCGTTCAAACCCAGAACCTTATTAAGGTTAACATCGGTAGAATTCATCCTGGTTTCCAATCTCGTAATTCTATCGTATAATGTGTTCTTATCGTCAATAATAATCTTCTGGTTTTGGCTTGTTGTCTGGCTAATGGTAACCACGCTCTGAACCTGAGTAATCAGCTGATTAACAATGGTTTGCATGCTGGTAAATTGAGTACCAAGATCAGACAAAACTGACATTCCTTTACCCATAGACGTCATTTGCGGTACAAGTCCCAAAAGGCTGTCAACATTCTTTTGCAAAACAGAGATGGTGTTCACTTGAGCACTCATGGTTTTAATTTGGGGAATCAAATTGTTCCAATTGCCTTCTATATTTACAAATCTGTCGTTGATGCTTCTATCGAGGGTTGGCAACAACTTTGATAGCGAACCAATTTGATTTTCAAAAGATGCAAATTTACTCATTTGATTGTCAATGGTTGTAAATTTGCTCATGATCGTATCAAGCACTCCCAGACGATCAAGTCTTTCTTGCATTTGAGTAATCTTTGTCTCAAATACGCTGATTTTGTTCATCTGGGAACTAAACGACGCGAATTGTTCGCTCATTGAGGCAAACGAATTCATTCGCGTATCTATGTTTGTCAGAAGAGGCAGCAGTTGATCAAAACCTGATGAAGTTGATGACGCTTGGTACGATTTTGAGTTTTGATCAATAGTGTTAGAACTAGAAAACGCTTTGTTCGCGCTCGTGCTACCGGCGGTCGCTTGAGAATACGCATTGTTCACGCTTGCGCTACTGGAGGCTCCTTTACTGCCCATGTTCGGGAAAGTATTCGGAGCGTACAAATCGGCCATAACAAGAGGCACTGCAAAAAGCAGCGCGAGAAGATGGCCACCCATTGGATAAACTTTTAGTTGCCCGCGTTATGGTTTGGGATTCTATTCAAAATACGTACCTGAAAATAAAATGTCAGCGTGTTGTTGCGTTGTGTATTTTACTGTGACGGTACACGATAACGCTCAGAATTTAAATTTCATGTAGAATTTCCTTATATATATATATATATGAGTATATATACATACATATATATGTAACTTACAATTGAATGCTGGGAGAACACATAATTCCGTGTATACATATTTATAACCACTACCTTTCCAAATGAAAAACTCAATACAATGCTTATTCAGCTTCAATATCTTCTACCTAACCGACGACAAGATCGGCAAAATAATTATTATTAATTAAATGTCCGTTTTTTTAAGTTTTGCGTACCATAGGTGGCGTGTTCTGAGAAAACTGGGCAAAATGCTTGTGCGTTAATTGTCATCCCAGATTAGCCTCTGCAGTCCGCATAGGCTAATCAGGGACGACAATTTCCGCTTTTATGGAATTTTTCGTGTAAATGATGTCTCTTCTTAGCGAAATTCCAACTAAGGCGGAAAGTGTCGTCCCGGATTAGCCTGTGCGGACTGCACAGGCTAATCTGGGACGACACTTTACGCACATGGAGTATGCCCAGTTTTCTCAGAACACGACACATATAACGATTTATCCTACCGGGGTATTTCATTTTAAAGAACCACACATATGATACACAACTATGGTTATGGCAGTTTTTGAGAAAGTACAATATAAAGAAAATGAGTCAAACAATAATAGGATTTAGTGAAACAATACATAACCGACATTTATGTGAATCTGATTACACATAAAATTCACACTAAATTTGACCATTTAAAGGGACCTGTTCACGTTTTGGCAAATTGACAAAATTGAAATAAATTGTTTCAGATCTGCAAATTTTCGTTGTATTTATGATATTTGCGAGAAAACGGTAATACTGAAAATTTACCATGCTTTAAAATATACATTATATGCATCTTTCGACGATTTAAGAACCTGAAAATAATAAAGCGTTACAAATGCGAAACAATTGAATAATTTGGAAAGTTCTGTTGTTATCGTTATATTTGGTGACATTACGAGGATTGCTTATATAAAGTATAAATTACACCTCTTACTATATCAGCACGGCTAGTCGAGTGGTTTAAGCGCTAGACTTTTACTCCAAGGGTCAGTGGTTCGAGCCCCGATGTGGATTACTTTTTTTCTTTCTTTAATTTTATTCTTGTTTTTAACTCGAGCTATTTATTTCCGATGTTAACATTCATCAATTAAAAGCGTTTAATGACAAACTTCCAAACATGCCAAAATCTGTGAACAAATCCCTTTATATTGGAATAATTTAATACGGCTTATAAGAAATAGGTTTCTATTAATGTTGAATTAGTTAATACGAATTTTATCATGGACGCTTTATTCTAAATTGATTTACAGCCACGCATCAGAAGGACGGAAAAGGGTGGCATATTGGCTGATACAGAATGGTACTTAGTTTGAAAGAATTGAAAACTAATGCTGTATATATGCTGCATTCAGACTCATGACTATGCTTCACAGTGCAAAATGTGATTTTTACTTTTTACTTTCCAAATTCTCATGTAATAAAGTAAATAATGATTCTTTTTAAAAAGCATATGTTATGTAATGTTTTGATTAACATTGCTTTTTTATATCCAGAGGATGAAAATGACACATGACTATGCCCTATGACGAAGTCTTATCATAATTTCCTTTCTTCTTGCTTTAGAATGCTGTTATAAATGTTGCTAATGCTAGGCATATTTAATATCGACGCTACATTTTAAACCTGCGAATGACAAAACAAACCAGTAACGATTGAATACAAATAAAATTATGAGTCCTTCACAGCACATAAATCATTAACCTTATGTCTGCCTATGTTATGCCCTATCTGCGCCAAAACGTTCATGGCGTGTCATATATTTTTGACGCAAATTCCGCAATATTTTATTGACTTAAAAAAGAAGTTGCATACGGATTCATTATATTAATCAAACGTATGCACCACTTCGCGTGGAACAAATATACTTCCTATGCTGGTAGAATTAAATAATTATAATTTGGCGGTATTAACATGTATATAACTTTATTGCTAACTTCTTAGAGCAATTTTGTTCGTGTTTTTTCAAAGCTTACATTAATAAAAAACACAGTTGAATTTACGAATACAATTTAACATGTCTAAAATGACGGACAAGAAGCTTTTGGCGTCATGGCAACAACTATGACACCGGTTCACGTCCAAAGCGTACACAGCTATTTATGATTAAAATATAATACGAACAAAATGTCTGATGTTAAATTCAATATATTTAGAACATGAAGAATTACACAAAGATGTTAAACTGAAAAATATAATTAGCAATGTTATTGATAAAAAATGTTATTTTGGTTAAAAAATAGTAAAATAATGTTCTGTTCTGTTTGGTTTATATGTAAAGTAAAATGATCACATGCGTGCATATGAAATCCTTCCGGACAACCCATTTGAAATTTTATATGAAGGTAATATCACTCGATATCATTGTTTATTCATCGCGGAATAAATAAAAAATCGAAAATTATTTCTAATAACTTTTGTTTTTTCTTTATATGTAATAACTCTAGTAGAAAATGACGGATCACCTTATAGTCTTTTTGATAGGTCATAATAGAAATGGACAGGGAAACATTTCACTATTCCAATCAGTGATACCTTCATCTTTAACAAGGAAGACCGTCCTTTATACGTCTTCGAATTGGGAGCGTAATGAAGTAAATGCAAATATGCCTTTTTTGTTAAACACAATACGTAGTTTTGAAATAATCTGAGTAAAGTGACTTAATTTGCTTCGTTTGACATTTCATATGTATTTTATTCTATGTAATTCGATCAAAGATGAAAACGTCATTTACATAAAATAAAAAGTCAAATGATTGCGCACGAAGATAGAATAAAAGCGGACTTACCGAATTCCAAATGAGACGGCCCGCTCTGTAAGACACAGGTACTCCGTGCCGATCCAGGTTTAGAGCAGGCTTTTATACATTCCCAAAACATATCTACGTAAGTCGTTTGACAGATGCTGAAACAGAGATCTGCTTAGCATTTGACATTTGATGTGTTAAAAGGGATTATCGTTATGCCTATCCCGTCATCCGTGTGATGCGTCTTAGTGAAAAAAGTTCACCCCTGTGCGCCAACGTGTAAATAACAAATCTGCTAGCTTTTATTTAAACATTGGAAAGGCGTAGTCACACTTCTAACGCAATAATTACATTGTTCATATTTTTTTGAGTATTTAAGGACGGATTTCGTAAAAGTTTGGCCATTTTACAAATACACGAATGCATGATTGTTTAATATCTTATAAAAAAATTAATTCGAATTGATCCTCAATTCAATGAATAATCACAAAATTTGCTTTATCACTCTAAATAAAAAGTCATAAAATGATACATTGTAAAAACAGTACTCTCAGCGTTAATCATTAAATAGCCAATCACAATTAAACTTGCATTAAATAAGTTTTTTTTTCGATTGAAATTCCAAAGAAATTAATAATATGCAAAGTAAAATCATACTATTCCTCATACTTCTATATGCACGTACAGAACGATTAACTCACACTAGTATGTGGTCCAGAAGTTTCAGCGCCTCAATCATGGGTGATTTTAATGAAACTATGTAGACAATGATATCAAATGACAACCTTTACAATATCAACTATATATATTTAACCTTTTTGAGAGTGTAAACATAAAAAGGGGTACAGTGCGAAGTGCAATTGTCTGTGTTCTGTGACAAGTGAGCAGAAATTTAGCAATCGATAGAAAGCAAAAGTTCAGACTTATGTGAATTTCAAAGGCGTTTGGTTTTCAAAACGTTGTATAATGTTATAAAGCATAAACTGTATGTTTAATGTGAATGTATCAAGGATATCCAATTGTATATAGTAAATTAATGTTTTGTTTGTGTTTTCTGCAGCTGTAATTGCACTTTTATATTTCTAATTGTTAAGTACTATTAAATAACGCTATCAGAAGTCACGTCGTGAGGAATAGCTCTGTGAAAGACAATGATCAAAAACGCATACTTATTATTTTTCTTTTGATTATTCATTTGAAGAAAGGACGTGGAAATAAAAACATACAATAATCAAACGGTGGACAAAACGAAGTCATGCTACCATATAAGAAGTTGTAACATATGTTTGGGCAAACAAATTCCTTTATAAATTTGCATTTCGAAATAGTCAATACCTCAGAGAAACATGTGCTGGGTGTCATAGGTTAATTGCATGTGTCTGGAAAGTTCGGCTGTCACTCCTGTCTCCACGTTAATCTTATTGTATCACGGTGTTGTTCGAAATGGGGCATAGTATTACTTAAGATATAAAACATGTTATGCTAAATAAATTCAGTTTGTATGGAGGTAATCGGCTCAGATTGTTTGCGTAGAACGCTTAAATGTACATGAACACTTGACAATGTATATGAAGAATAATCGAGTGCGATGTTTTAAACCAGCTCATATGTAGGTCGCAATATACCAATTCCAATCCTAATGCAATTTAATATAAATCACTNAAACATCGAAAAACGTTTTCTGGTACCAATAAGCGAATATGGAAATTCTAGAAGCAAAACTTTTTTTTAGAAACGCGGACATTCATTTGCGACGCATTTTTGATTTTGGAAAATAATACATTTATATTTAAAATAACATAATAATATAACAATGTACCGGTATGTATTGATATCATGAAAGCATTACATATATATCCCTTAGGTATAGTAAATACGTAAATGACACCTGAATCGCTATATGGAAATGATACAATGTAAAAACAGTACTCTCAGTGTTAATCATTAAATAGCTACTCAAAATTGCATTAAATATTTTTTTTCCATTGAAATTCCAAAGAAATTAATAATATGTAAAGTAAAATCATAATATTCCTAATACTTCTATATGCACGTACAGAACGATAAACTCACACTAGCACGTGGTCCAGAAGTTTCAGCGCCTTAATCATGGATGATTTTAATGAAACTACGTAGACAATAATATCAAATAACAACCTCTACGATGTCAACTATATATATTAATCTTTTTAAGAAAGTAAACATCAAAATATTCGTGCGAAGTGTGATTGTATCTGTGTTCTGTGACGCGTGAGCAGAAATTTAGCAATCGATAGAAAGCAAAAGTTCAGACCAACATGACTTTCAAAGGCGTTTGGTTTGCAAAACGTTGTATAATGTTATAAAGCATAAACTGTATGTTAAGTGTGAATTTATTAAGAATATCCAATTGTATATAGTAAATTAATGTTTTGTTTGTATTTTCCACAGCTGTAATTTCACTTTTATATTTCTGATTGTAAAATTCTGTAAAAGAACGCTATCAGAAGTCACGTCGTGAGGAATAGCTCTATGTAAGAATATGATTAAAAACGCATACTTATTATTTTTCTTTTGATTATTCATTTGAAGAAAGTATGTGGAAATAAAAAAATGCAATACTCACACGGTGGACAAAACGAAGTCATGCTACCATATACAAAGTTGTAACATATGTTTGGGCAAACAAATTCCTTTACAAATTTGCATTTCGAAATNTGTGTCTGGAAAGTTCGGCTGTCACTCCTGTCTCCACGTTAATCTTATTGTATCACGGTGTTGTTCGAAATGGGGCATAGTATTACTTAAGATATAAAACATGTTATGCTAAATAAATTCAGTTTGTATGGAGGTAATCGGCTCAGATTGTTTGCGTAGAACGCTTAAATGTTCATGAACACTTGACAATGTATATGAAGAATAATCGAGTGCGATGTATTAAACCAGCTCATATGTAGGTCGCAATATACCAATTCCAATCCTAATGCAATTTAATATAAATCACTTAAGTCACAAATAAATATATAGTAAAAATTCAGCTTGTATGCTTTAAACAGTTAATAATCTTGTAACGTCCCTATCTTAGTTAAGGTCACAATATGTTAAATCAAATCATTATAATGATAAATGTGAATGATATTTGATGTAAGATTCAAGATTCAAGATTTATTTACAACACTTCCGGAAAGCTTATAGCCAATGTGGTACATTCAATATGATAACAACATTAATTAACTTATAAACATAATTGTACCAAATAAATACATTATGAGTAAGGAGGGTGCTTAACCTTTTAAATAATACATACATTAATATCAATCAATAATTAACAACACAGTATCAATATTTAACAAAGAGAAGTAGTGATACTTATCAATACATGTTTAATAAATAAATACATATATTTACTCGTCGCACAAAAGAATATGGACACAATAACAAGATCTAACACAAAAATACTGAAAATACAGGAGATATTGAGTAATACAAATGCCGTAATGCATGGTATTCCGTTAAAATTAACATTTATAGGAAGTACAATAACAGAGATTTAGAAAGAACGTGCTAGATTATAACAAAATAGACACATATTCGTGTATTTCTTTTCAGGTTTCCCACTATAGACTCCAATCTTAGAAAATAACAGTGATTTCTCAGTGAACGTTACTTCTATTCCTTAAGTAATGTAATAACCAGTTTTAATAAAATAAAATATTTAAAAACATGTTTCCATGAAAATCGAGATGATTGAAAAAAGAAAAGAAACTACCCTTGCAAATCTCAATTATTAGTATAATTGTTATCTGTTTCTTTAAAATGAGTGGTTTGGGTTACCTTTAAAAATAAACAATATGATTTTGCAATTAAACTATACAGAATAATACACATTTGAATCATGTAATCATTATTACATAAGTTGTCTGATTTGTCGCTTGGGTGTGTGTGTGTGTTCGCGCGCGTGTGTGCGTGTGTGCGTACGTGTGTGTGTGTGTGAGCCGAAACGACAGAACGCCAAAACGACACACTTTTTATATACGCAGGGTTGAAAGTCACAAACGCGCGGACACACCAAAACGACGAGACACCCTTTTTGTTAAATTGGCAGACGAATATGGCGGAAATCAGGCACTAAAGAGAAACAGATAGAGATTATCATAACACATGTACAAAATGATTTTTTGTCGCATGTATTTGAGTTCAAAAAATTATCGCAGCATAAGAACTCTATACGGGCTAAATAATACAGTGTTTCAGGGACTTTAGACCAACGTGCAAGCTTTGAATTGAAATCAGCTGGTCATATAGCTATATTCATATAAAAAAGATACTGATATGAATCATTTGGTCGGGTAAATGTATACGTATTATACATACATCATGTAAAGTACGTTAATTTTATCGGATGATATTAGATATAAAATGAAAGCAATAAAACAATACTTTATTATATTTTGTTTTGTTCATTTAAAAAACATTTATCAACCGACAGTATGGTAATTGATCTTTTTTTCTATGATCTCTCGCAGCAGAAGAGTTTTAAGATTTTTTCTGATGACATGCTAATTTGTCTAAAACAGTTGTTATTCACGTGTATTTTTGCCAAGCCAGAGAGGTCAGTTAGGGACAAGAACGGAGGCGTGATACCAGACAGACAGACAGACAGACAGACAGACAGACAGACAGACAGACAGACAGACAGACAGACAGACAGACAGACAGACAGACAGACAGACAGACAGACTTGTTTATTAACGTCTCAATTTTGTACATACAAACACAGTAAATCAGAACAAAATCATTATATATATATATATGTACAAAATCACTCTGAAAGAGTAACGGGAGACTAAGGTTCGAAAAATTCTATAAGTATTCAATGAGTATATGCATGATAAAAACGTTCACATTTGTTAGAAATATAATACTGATTCTTAAAGTCCCATTCATACGACACACGAACACTAGCATGGTACCATTTTAGTTTTCGATTGTCGAATGATTATATATCAGTGCGGGAAACTAATATGGAATTTATTGTGACACGAAAACATAAAAACAAGCATTTTGTATTTACACAAATCTATGTTACCAGAACACATCTGGCTTTGAAATGTTGGCTTTTGCTATAAGGAACAGTTTATTTATTTGGTAATTTTATTTTACGAAATCCTTAACGAAAATTTCCGTTGATTTTTGAGAATTAATGTGGCTTAAAGGAAATTAAATTGAAAAAGAATTAATTTTATTTAAAATAAAAAATAAGATATATATAAACACACATATACACTATGAGACAATGAAATTTGTACATTAAATGATTATGACCAGTTATGTAGTTATGAAGTATACATGTACTACTAGTTGATACGCAATTTACAATCCGCACACATTTGATGGTTTATACCGGTATATACATGTGGTTGCGTCACTTCGTAAAAATGTCATGACAGGCTCTTGAACTGGGTTTAATAAGACGCTCATCTGACAGCAAGCAGAGCATTTTCTCTTTTGGGTTTAGAACATTGAAATTTGGATTTACCATAACAGCACTTTCTTTTAAAATGGGTCTTATATTTGCGTACGATGACGAAGAGCAGAAGAAGAGGTGGATCGAGCACTTCCATGAACTACTCAACAGGCCAGCCCCTGCGAATCAACCAGATATACCGCAAGCTACAAGCTATTTGCCAATCAGTGTGGAGCTACTCTATCCGCTCTCAAGCAAGACATGGGAAGAAGAAATACCAGAGTGGAGAAGGGATACATCATTGAGCTTCCCAAGAAAGGCGACCTCGGTTTGTGTTCTAATTACAGATTGATAACGCTGTTGTCCATCACAAAGGTGTTAAATCATATCGTGCTGAACCGAATGAAAGACCCTGTAGATCCGCATCGCCATAACCAACAAGCCGTCTGCCGAAAGAAAAGATCGCGCATGGATCAGATCTTTACCCTTGCATCAGATCGGAACTCGCCTCTTTTTGTCAATTTCATCGCCTATGAAGAGGCGTTCGATATTGTTGACCGGAAGTTATGTTAAGTGCTATGTTCAGTCCTACGTTCGGTGCTATTTTCAGTGTTATTCCAAGTGCTATGTTGAGTCTTATGTCCAGTGCTATATTCAGAGCTATGTTCGGTGCTATGTTCAGTGTTATGTTCAGTGCTATATTCAGTGCTATATATATATTGCTATGTTCAGTGCTTTGTCTAGAGATATATTCAGTGCTATATACAGTGTTTTGTTCCGTTATGTGTTCAGTGTTATGTTAAGTGCTATATGCAGTGCTATGTTCAGATCTAGGTTCACTTATATGCTTAGTAATCTATTACGTTCTATGTTAAGTGCTATGTTAAGTGCTATGTTCGGTGCAAGGTTAAGTGCAATGTTCAGTGCTATGTTCAGTGCTTTGTTCAATGCTATGTTCAGTGCTATGTTCAGTGCTATGTTCAGTGCTTTGTTCAGTGCTTTGTTCAGTGCTATGTTCAGTGCTATGTGTAGTTCTATGTTCATTGCTATATTCAGAGCTTTGTTCAGTGTGATGTTCTGAGCTATGTTCAGTGCTTTATTCAGTGCTATGGTCAGTTCTATGCTCAATTCTATGGTCAGTTCTATGCTCAGTTCTATGCTCAGTGTTCTCTTCAGTTCAATGCTAATGATATGTTCAGTGCTATGTTCAGTGCTAGCCCTATTCAGAACTATGTTAAGTGCGATGTTCGGTACTATTTCCACAACCATGTTCAGTGCTATATTCAGTGCTATGTTCAGTGCTATGTTCAGTGCTATGTTCAGTGCCATGTTCAGTTATGTTCAGTGCTCTTTTCAGTGCTATGTTCAGTGCTATGTTTATTACTATGTTCAGTGCTATGTTCAGCGCTATGTACAGTGCTATGTTCAGCGCTATGTTCAGTTCTATGTTCAGTTCTATGTTCAGTGCTCTGTTCGGTGCTTTGTTTAGTGCTTTTGTTCCGTGTTATTTCAGTGCTATGATCAATGCAATGTTCAGTGCTATGTTCATTGATATGTTCATTGCTAGTAATATTCAGAGCCATGTTTATTGCTATATTCAGTGCTATGGTCAGTGCGATATGCAGTGTTAGCGCTACCTTCAGTGCCCTGTTCAGTGCTATGTTCAGTATTATGTTCAGTGCTATGTTCAGTCTTATGTTCAGTGCTATGTTCAGTTCAATGTTCAGTGCTTTGTTAAGTAATTTGTTCAGTGCTATGTTAAGTGATTTGTTCAGTGCTTTGTTAAGTGCTAAGATCAGTGCCCTGTTCAGTGCTATGTTCAGTGGTATGTTCAGTTCGATGTTCAGGTCTAAGATTACTGCTTTGTTCAATAATATGTTCAGTTCTATGTTCAGGGCTATGTCAGTGCTATGTTCAGTGATATGTTAAGTTCTATGTTCAGTTCTAGGCTCAGTACACGGTTCAGTGCTTGGTTTAGTGCTCTTTTCTGATCCCCGTTCCGTTCTCTGTTTAGTTATATGGACATTAAGTACAACAACTGTACGATTTTAAGATTATTGTTTTCATAATATTGTATTATGTCGAAATAGCAATGCAGTGTTGGATGTTATTTTATATATTACTCTTAAATTAATAAATACTCTCTAGATTGTGTACGTTTACTCCGAATCGTCAATGTCATAGAGTGAACAGTTCCTTACAAAGTTTCTTAACTAAGCATAAACATATACCCATTTCAACGTAAATTGGCGAAACATTTATCTGGAGCACGGTGTACTCTGACTGCAGGATGAGCGTCCATGGTGTTTGTTAACATTCTTATTAAGAACCGTTTAGATGTTTTCTAATTTTGTCACTGCACGTTTCACCAAACGCTAAGCCTGATGATGATGCACTTTTGTAGCGGAAATTGAAGTTCATGAGAACAATATTTCACACTTTATCAAATTTTAAATCAGGGAGTATCAATTTTGGAATGTATACCATCGAAATTCACCGTTATTGTATAGAACATACCTGTATATTCGTAACCAAGGTGTAATGTGCCCAACGTGGTATCGAACGCTGATCACGTCGCTATAAAACTAATGCAGCATAGGAGCAAATGTAAGCTTCTACAGCCCATACTAGATATGCCTCAGTTTTAAATAATTTTATAATTAGTTCGATTTAGAACAAATACCTATTAGATTTAACAACTGCACGGTGATATGTCAGGGGAACTTAGCTCTAAAACAAGAGTTTTAACCAGATTTCGTATTTTCTATAAAAAAAACACATTATATTTGCGATTGAAGAAAATAAACTAAACCCATATTATATTAATAAATGTTCCGTTTTAATAACAACTTAAACAACATATTTAATGTTCCGAAAAGAGTGCTCTAGATAAAGTCAATACTAACAAAATATTTACCTTCCAATAATAATAATAATTATCACTTTGCTTTAAAATTTTGATTTTATAAACGTTACGTTACATAAAGAAGAAGAATATCATGCTTCCCGCCTATAGAAACTTATTTCATGGGTTGACATGTTCCGGTTTAGGCCCTGGTTGTCTCCTAAAATGACAAATGAAATATCGTTATAGAATATCTTATACATCGATAACAATACATGTATGATTTGCTGAGTTAAGGTAATACATGAGTTCCAGAGTTTATTTCATTGAATATTTGCTAAAAAATTGTTAAGTATATTTTCTTTGAACCGAAGACGCGATGGGCGTGCCGGTACACGAGAGGACGAGGATGTTAACAGGGCCCGGGATGTCCATAGGCAACTGAGCCAGCTGACTTCTGGGAAGGTGGTGATGGCCGTGAGCCGGGAAGAGGAACGCGCCATAAAGAACGCGTTCGCTTTCATGATCTGTTTTAGAACATTCATTTGTCGAAAAGTGTATTATTTTATTCATTTTATACACATCCGGGTCATTTTTACAGTTATTCGAAAAGTGTAAAACAATCTGTGCAACAAAACAAAAACGTTATCCAAAGAAATAAATTAATTTTGAACAACGTCACAGTTGTAACGTATAGGATATTTGAAATAATGGACTATAATTAACGTTGATTTTTTCTATAATTTGAATGTTATGTTTTTTTTAATAGTTTGTTATAATTGTTGTTAGCAATTTTTCTTTATCCGATAAAGGAAGCACCAAACATAATCATGCTGATACAAATTTTAAAGAACACAGTGTGTGAACCCATAGCTAATTCATGACCTCGCACCCTATATTTGCAACTTGTTGCAAACCACTGGTTTGATGCAAGACCTGCGTGGACACCTGATACGAGAGCACACCGCCAGCCAGATGTCCGAAGTGTAGGAGCCAGACCGACACACGACATTCCTTGACAGGGCTTAAACAGGGGAATTGTTAATTGAATGCATATGTTTAGCAATAATGTGGAAACTGTATTAATTTTATAAACAGATTTGAATACATTGTAAATAATTCGATTGTGTTAATTACTTGAAGAGAAAAGTAACGCTGAACAAAGATATTTTATTGTGAAATGATTATTGAAATGCATGTTATACATTAAATCATATCCAATGATTCAAAACAAAAGCAGACATGTACATTGGTATCATAATGTAACGTTACTGTAGATCTTTCATTCTTCCAATTGACTAGCCAAAAAGAGCTGTCCTAAGACTCGACTATTCATCCTCTATAATAGTGTACGTTTAATGTATTCAAAACAATAATATCAAAGGGAGAAAACTGCACAAGAAGATCAATAATGAGTTATCTCCCAAATACAGCAGCGCAGCGCCCCTCGTTTTCCGTGTTATCAAATCAAGAATGGTAAATGGGAACAGGAACTTTGTTTCTATTTTCAAATATTGATTTTTGTAATATTAAAATTGAAACGAAATATGAATATGGAAATATGTTGTTTTGTTTTATAATTAGTTCAACGAAAAATGATATAAAGGAACTGAGTTTATTTTCGTTTTGTCGAATTCAAAACGATAAACGAAAGGACGGTATATACACGGACCTGCCTACACGTATATAACACTCGCCAACCTTACGGCTAGTATAAAAATAATTATTTCTCGAGTATGAAATATATTTTTTAAGGTAAGATTGGGGTTGTAATATTACTTTGTAGTTTTCTTCAAGAAGTTAGAATAGAAAAAAACGAAGATTTTTTATTTCGAACCATGAGTTCAACAGACATAAAACAGGAATAAATTTATAAACACTCATCGTGATCCATTTAGAATAACACAAAACAGGGACATGTAAACAAATCCCCNATGATGAAAAAAGTGATGAAGAATTGATTGTAGATATTTACCGTTATATATAATATATATGTATGAAGTGTTTTATTTATTTAGCATGTAGAAAAAGATCCATTTTACATTTCTTCTCCTCATAATATTAGCACTCTGATCATTGAAATTCAGGAGGTCAACATTGAGACAATGGACTCCTTGACCCAGATGGTGAATATGTCCTCTGCATCCAACGAAGCAGTGAGGTATCCGGCATGGAACTGGCGGGATTGGAAAGGGTTTTTGTCCCGACTGTTTTGTCCTGTACCAGCGATAAGGTATTTACTAGCGTAGGCTTATGATAATTGGTTGAAAATGTTCACGCCACTGACTAGAATTGTTAATATTGTTTTCAGTATATAAACGGTTTTACAATGCTGTTTAACGAAAAGTGTAAAGTTCCTAAAGTGCAATACAAAGCGAAAGAAAAACAAAACTCGGACATAACCATGTACATTGTCTTCAATTATAGTTACCAATGCAAATGAATATTATTCGCATATGCATCATATTTTTTGTCCTATCAAAACGTATTAAAATGTTTGCCAAAATAGTATTTATTTTTATTTTCAGACACTGTCAGTACCATGCGCACGGGAGTAGGATGTCCAGAGGTCAAGGTTACTGTGGCTATGGATGGCGTCCATAGTCCATACCAACGACCGCAAATTGTAGAGGCCAAAGGACTCAGCCGAAACAGACAGGAGTACTTGTACACATTTGTCAGGCCATATCTCAGCGATGCTGACAAGGATGCTACTTGCCCTTGCCCAGAAACATAACTATAGTTATGTTGTCGCATCTATGGCATCTACGGCGAAAGATTACACACATTATAATGTCAATATTTACATGCGAATGACAATTAACTTCGAACTTATTCTTCAGTACTTTTTGAATATCCTTAAGTGTCTGTTTGAATACATTGGTTTATTTATAACACATTTAAATAACACTTTTTTTCATATCAAATGAAATATTTGTATTCACTTCTACTTGTTTCTATAGAATTCATGTCAAACGAAGAATTCTACATACAATATAAGCTTTATGATAAATAAATTGTAAACACGCTAAGAATAATTATATAAAAAAAGAAAATAGATCCGTGTGAACAGTAGACATTATTAAAGATTACTCGACTCTTAATTTTAAGGAAAAGCACTTTTGGGAAATTAAAATCTAACATTTCAACACAATGAAATTATTTTTATTATTATTATTGGATATTGTTGGTTTATGTAATGATGGTGTAATTGATAGTGTTTGTTTAGAACATGATGGGTGTATTCCTATGAAAAACTATATATGTTGTGAAAATATGTGAGATTGGTTTAGAAAAAATGATTTAAACTGTATGGTTTGCTGGCCGATGTAAATATAAGTGGACTTTGTTGCTAAGCAACGTATGTTAGATTACAGTTTAATGTCAATCACAACAGTTTTAGGACAAATAGATACCTGATAATATATATTTAACAAAATAAATGTGATCTTAAATTTTATTTCATGTCTTGTTTATAAGTGTGGATTTTGATGTAACATACATCTGAATGCGGTTTACTTGAAAACTTTGTTAACGTTGTTAACGTCAAAACACCTCTGCAGTTCTGTTACTTCAATAAAAGATTCTCAGTAAGTAATGGGGCTATATCTTTTAATTTGGTATCATAATAACAAGCACAGAACAGTCTTTATCAATCTATAGAAAACAAAAAATGTGAAATTTTGTCACAAATACAGGTTTTTTCACGACATGCCTCAATTATTTACGTTGGGACACTCTCCATGTTTGGACACCTCTAAAAATCGTCAAAATAATTACAACGTATATATTTTTCACTTTAAAATGTTGGGACACTGACAATTAGATTTTGTATTTTGCTTTTAATTTCAGAAACAATTTTCCACTAAATTGGAAAGATATTCTAGCTGCGTCTATATATTGGGACAGCAAACATTTATTATTCTTGAGTGTCCCAACATGTAGAAGTAACAGGTACTTGTTTTGCTTAGGATCTGTAATTATTTTTCGTTTCTTAACTGTGGCGAGTTCATATTCAGTAATGCAATTTTGTAATATAGATATTTTGGCTTGCGCCATGAGTTTATATATGATTACTTAACAAGATTATATTAAATATGTTTAAAATCAGAATTGTTATAGATTTTATTACAGGTTTAGCTCACCTGAGCACGAGTTGAGCTAGTGTGATCACCATTTGTCCGGCGGTCGTCGTCGTGCTTTGTGCGGTGTTTGGTGTGCGTCGTCCACTTTCAGCTCATGACTAATCTAGAAGCCACATTGTTCACTCAGTCTTGATGAAACATGGTCAGAATGTTAATATCTATTTTGAATCTGGGTCCCTAGCATCCCAAAACAAGGTCACCAGGTCAAATCTTAGAAAAACCTCAAAGGTCTAGGTCATATTTTATGATTTAAGAGTTCAATGATCAAATTTGGTCATAAAACAGCTGTTCGACTGTAACTTTGTAATTCATCACGCTATTTAAAGATAACTTACCACAAATGGCAACCATTATGAGACGGGATTTCGTGTGTAACAACCGACGCCCTACCTCAAAGGTTAATTAAACGGTGTTTCGCGTGTGTCACTTGTTTTTCCACATTAAAAGTCAAGGTCACACTTCAAAGATTATATTTGCCCATAAAACAGATTATTTACTTTTTAATTTTTTCCTTCGTCATGGTATTTTAAGATAACTTTCTACCAATTACAACCACGAGGACACGGTATTTAGTGTGTAATACCAGGCTATAAAACAGCTTGTTCAGGCTACAACATTTTCATTCATCATTTAATTTTAAGACAACTTACCACAAATGACTATCATTAGGGGACTGAGTGTAGCGTGTTTCACCTATCTCATTACCTCAAAAGTCAATTTCACACAGAGGTCAAGATGCTAATTTTGCCATTTATAAACATCTTGTTTTTGACATTAGCATAGTCTTGAGATAAACGTGGAATGTGGGGGATCCGTGCCCTATGGACACATGTCTTGTTCATATAGGTCTACCATATTTTTCTATTACTAAGTTTGTGCCTTCTATCAGGTCAAGTCTTCAACAATTGGTGTCCATCATCTCAGGGGCTCAAGGGCTATCATCGCCCTCATGTTAATATTTCAACGTTGTAATGTGCTCGGGCACTGTGGTCCTAAAGACTTAACAAAATGTATTGTAGATTTCGTAACTTGCATACTTATATTTTTATTTAATCTAATGCCTATAAATAATAGTTCAAACTTATGTTAATATAATATAAGTTTACTATGTTTATAATGTTAATGTTTAGTGTATTTATCGCTGACGACGTGTAAAATATTGTACAATATATATACATATTATGCTTATGCTTTTTTGTTAACTATTGTACATTTTGTCTGTTTATTTGTTCAGCTCTTCATGTTTTTTGGATGAAAACAAATATATATGTTTTTTAAGAAAGAGCTTGTAAATGTAAAATGTTACAATGTATCAATTTGTTTAATATGGTGATATGCATAAATTGGGCTTTTTGTTCTTACGTAAATAGTGCATTTTGATTCATTATATTTCAATTATAATTTATCGTACACAATTGCTCATTATTATTGAAAATAGTATATTATAATTATGTATTTTTTGTCAGTAAATTTCATATTTAATGTTATCTTTAACAAAGAAATTTAATACTGATCTGATCAATGCAAATTTATATATATTTAATGTCACTGATATAAAATTGAATTTCTCAATTTAAAAAACACGCTTGTTTTAAAACTACTTAAGTCAACCACATTGGCGGATTCCTTAACATGGTGTGGTGGTTTGACTGCCTGTATGACAGCGGGAACGGAAACTCCTGACAGAGGTATGAGAAGGATCACTAAGTCAGAAAAACCAGGTATCTAAAGCCTTGGGCAGAAAATCTCCTAAGACAAGAATAAATCGTAAAATAAACCACTGTTGAAGACAGATGCACTGGGCCAAAGTGTGCATAATCACGGTGCAATGCTTTTCACTCCAATAATGGACAAAAAACGATATATGCGTGATGGTACTCTGCCTGTGGAGTCCCTTGGGGCTGGTAGAGTGCTGGACCCCATGCCTCAACGGGTTCTAACCCAAGCTACCAGAAGTTATCTTGTCCAAGGCAATTGCAGCAGCCTCTGGGGCCACATCTGGGCGGAGGAGACAACAATTCAAGGTTATTCTATGTCAGTCTGGAAGACCGGCAGCGCACGGCTACCTTTGCGCAGAGGGCCAGCATATCCATTTGAGTGATTAAGAAGAAGAAATTACAGGAAACAAGTATTTATCAGTATTCAGTTTGTAAAATCACTGAAACATATTTTTCTGAGCCCCAAACCCCTTTCTCTACAAAAAATACAGAGAACCACTCAGTTATATGGAATCTCATCATGGCCTGAGCTGACATAATGCCTGACTTACGTTTACATATCTGCCAACCAATCAAATTTTACCAGAACAACCAAATACATCCTTTAAACTACTCACACTCTCCTATGTCAGCTGTTTTACGAGTACTAAGTGCACATACTTATGCCAGTAACTACCGGTAACTTGAATCAGAGGTGGGGGAAGAATGGTCGTAGAAACAAGTGTTGGGGGAGGATGCTCATAATTTCATGACCTATAACCACACAAATTCTGTGGCCAAGCGGAAATTGAACTTCCAATCCTTGGATTTCTAGTCCAGCACTCTAGCAACTTAGCTAGCACATGGTAAAGTTAATTGTGGGTAATGGATCATGCAACATTGGTAGTGCACACATTTGGTTTTAACACCGTGTTAAAACGAAGTCTATTTAACTAAAGTGAGTACTGGGAAGAACATGATTCTTTCTCATACACTGACCTTAACTGTGATCTTATGTGTTCATATGCCTATGTTATCAGTGTATAGGTAATAGAATTATTATTCATGCTTTGAGTGTTTTATTTTCCAAACCAAAATCATCTGTTAACCTTCTTTGTT
This sequence comes from Dreissena rostriformis, assembly GCA_007657795.1. Classification (NCBI taxonomy): domain Eukaryota; kingdom Metazoa; phylum Mollusca; class Bivalvia; order Myida; family Dreissenidae; genus Dreissena; species Dreissena rostriformis. Next base: position 21,083 of record VMBQ01004648.1, read on the forward strand.
TTTGAAATACAAATGTAACTAGACTAGATAAAATATACTTTAAGGAATTTGTTAAGAGATGTTGGCAGATTTTTAAGTATGCCATTAAATGCCGTGACTAATTTAAACATTAAAAAAGGTCAAGTATAAAATATACTATATTTTATATTTATTCTAATTTTTTAAAGAAAAAATTACTTATGCACCCAGCATTGTCAGCATCACCACCAAATATTTGAAGAACACGTATCTGATGCCATAACTTTCACCTCAAATTTATAAACATCACCATTTTTATACATTACCTTACATCACAAATATTTCTGTCTGGGGGCATAAATAATTATATGAATCAAAGCTAGTTCAATTGAAAGTAAATGATCATAACAAGTCAATGACATGTACTTCCTTACAGTCAACAACATCTTTAGTTTGGATCCTGGACCAGTGAAAATGTGCAAATATGATCATTAGCTATACTCGAGTAAGACAATGCACTTTTTAGATTGAAGTGTGTTAAGTACATGGGTTAAGAACGGGTCCAAGTGTTTCATGGAAGAGACCATCCTAATTATGGACCATTATTGACTGTTGTAATTTAAGTATCTCCAAAGTATTGTTTGCAGATTAAGGAGAACTTTCATAGTTTGGGGTAAAACAAATATTTCTGTAAAAAATCAATTAAAAAAAAAAAGAATTTTGTTGAATCTATCACTGGACTTTTTTCCATTATGCTGCTTTTAATTGGTCATCAAATACATTTGTTTTATATTACTTGGGTATGTGTGGCGTGTTCTGAGAAAACTGGGCATAATGCATGTGCGTAAAGTGTCATCCCAGATTAGCCTGTGCAGTCCGCACAGGCTAATCAGGGACGACACTTTCCGCCTTAACTGGATTTTCGCTAAGAAGATGCATCATTTAAACGAAAAATTCCATAAAAGCGGAAATTGTGCTCCCTGATTAGAACACGCCACATATTACTTGGGTATGTCTGCAAGGTAAACTTTTTTGCAAAACCTTTTTGTCAATATACTATTGAATACAAATATTGAAATATAAGTAATGTATACAAGCATAAAGGGTGATATTAAAAAACATCAAGCCCAAGTCACTTATTTAATTAATGAGTAATTCAGTTTAGTTTAAACCTATTTATTTATTGCTCGATTGCATTTAAAGTACTAACTTCTTATTTGAAACGCTCTCGAGTCCGTTTCCAAGGCCTAACCCAGTACTTCTTGATAGTGTTGGGAGAGATCTAAAGAACGATCCCACAGTGGGGATCGAACTCGTGAACTCCGGGTCTCCAGGCGGACACCATATCCATTACACAACGGCAACCTTATTTTGAGTAATTTAGTTATTTTGGATATGTTATATAAATTAGTACTACCTTATGAAATTACAACGTCAAAACCCTGAACATTACAAAGTACAATTATAACAAAGCTTTATCATGACTTAAAACATAGATAATAAAAAAAAGCAATATTGTGACAGGTTTCCAAGGGCATGCATTTTTAACATACCAACCTTTCACATGTTTGCAAGTACCTTTATTTAAACCTTTACTTATCTTTAACTTCTCACAATGTTCACAAATGATTCAACAAAATTACGGTGTCCCTGAGTGCAGTCTATGTTGGAAGCGAAGGAACGTCTCGCTGTTTTTGCATTGAAACTTACGCTAAGAATTAGATTAAGATATATTATAGATGATGGATATACATATGTTGCAATACTTTGCTTAAGTACTCCTGTTTGTGAATGCAACATTTTCTACAAATAAAAAAGTGCTGTCACTGTCAGGGATGAATATCCCCAAGGTATTTTTTTTTTATCCAAAAGTGTAATCTGACCTTCAAAGTATGGGAAAACATTTAAATTGCATTCATTAAAAAACAACAGAACATTGTGAAGAAAGAGTTATGATATTTGTACTCTGTACTGCCTCTCAGTGTTCCATTTTCATTATACATGATTTGGTACGATTCCATTCAAAACTTCTAGAGTAATGTTCCAAAATAGATTTTTTTACATATCTTTGATACTTTATGATTTTATGATCTACTCATGAAAAATCAATGAAGGCAAAAGAGTGCCAACTGTCACAAGATACGCCCGTTTGAAGTTGCTAAATCCTTGAAATGCACTAAGTGACCCCGTGACCTAGTGTTTGACCCGGCATGACCCATATTAGAACTTGACCTAGATATTGTCTAGATACAACTTCTGACCAAGTGAAGGTGAAGATTGGATGAAAACTATTTGAATAAGAGAGCGGACACTGCTGTGAATGCCGCCGCCCGCCCGCCGCCCGCCAAGGATGAAACTATAATACGTCCCGTTTTGAAAAAACGGGCGTTTAATAACAATGTAAATACTGAAGAGAGAGAGAGAGTTAGGGTGCCTATACTTGACATTTCTCTTTAATCCATCTATCATTATCATTTGAATACCTTAAATACTTGAATAGTTTTGCTCCACACAAGAAACAAACTATAAAAAAAATAAACAAAGGGCAATAACTTCGAAATTCCTGACATCGAGTTTTGGTTCTTGTGCTCTGCACTTACTATCAATGTCCTCGATCAATATACATAGTTTTATTTAAATACTTCCAATCCAATAAAAGAAATGTGAACACAAGAAAATTAACTAAAGGGCAATTACTCTGTAAATCCTGAAGAGACAGTAATGGGCATTGTACTCTGCACTTCCACTTAAAACCCTTTATCATTATATGAAGTTTTATTTTAATCCTGTTTATACTTTCCGAGTTATGTTCTGCACTAAAAAGAAAAGAAAAGAACAATACAACAAATAAAACAAAGGAGAATTATTCCAAAAATACTTCCAAGAGATTTTCAGTTCTTGTACTATATACATGTACACAGTTGTATTCAAATACCTTCAATACTAAATGAGTTATTCTCTGCCCAAGAAAATTGACTTAAGGGCAATAACTGCGAATCATGAAGTGGTAGTTATGGTCCTTGAACTCTGCACTTTCCCTCAAAGCCGTCTTCATTACATGACGTTTTATGTGAATCCCTTCAATACATCCAAATGCTCTGATCAAGAAGAGACAAGCTGACAGACAAAAGGACAGAGTTAAGGACAGGCAGAGAAGGATAGACAATGTGATTGCTATACACGTCCCTTCAGGGGAATAAAAATGAAAATTACTATGATACATTTAAAAGTGTAAACATTTTATTCAAACAGAAACATTTTGGATTGCAATTTAACACAACAACACAAATACCGTATACAAAGGATAATACAGGGTTAGTGTTATTTACCTATTTAAATTTGTATTTGATCAAGAAAGATTACACGGAAAACTCTTTTATAAAATTTATTAACTTGTTTAAATAAAATCACATACAAAAGCAAATGCTACAAATGTTAGAAAACAAAATAAGCTAACAATAAATAGTACAAGCATAACATGTCCCACTTAAAAATGAATAACAAATACATATGTAGCATAAAGTCTATATGTGCCTATCCATGCAATGATTTGAATAGTATTCCCAGTTCCTCTTACCAAGTAACAAGTAGATAGGTCCCAAACATGGATGCGCCCACAACGCTAGTTTGGACACGAATAAAGGGTGTCTCATGAATACTGATTATCATAACACAAGCTTTTCTTATTATTTGCAAATTTAAAATTTAACTAAATTATGCAAATAGTGTATATCTGGCATGAAAGCGTGACCTTGACCTTTGGACACAGGTGTTATAAATGGACTCGCTGTCTCCACACAGTGACCAACTGTGCAAGGTACTTTATAACTGAATGATAAATGATGAAATTACATATAATACAAGGTGTATTTTTTTCATATTTGCCCTTTGATATCAAAATCTTAAACCTTGTCCTTTGAAACAGGGCCTCATCAAATGTGTCGCTGCTCCACTCTCCAATGTTGTGAATTTTTTTGGCAAATTGATTTAAAAATTGCATTATATTTCAAGTTATGTGACACATTAATAAAGTTACAATCAAAAAAAGGTATCAAGACATTGGAAAGCACAGACAAGTGCATAGCTAAACGCCTCCCACCTTGCGGGTATAATAAACATCTGTGATACCAGACTGAGGGCAATGGTGGCAACTGCATATTGCTACACAGAAGCAAATATCATGGTACTGACATTTTTGCAAAAATAAATAATACAACGATTGCACAAACAATTTTTTTAAACTTTCAATTCCTAATGCAAGTCTTATGCAAATATTCACAGAGAAATGTGTAAATTACCCCTAGATTAATTAAACAAATAATATAGGAGACACTAAGTCTGCTTATTCAGTTGATGAGTGCCAGGTCAATGTGTGTGAAATATACTTACGATGATTTATGTCCCTCTCGATAATTGTTCTAGAAAACTAGCAACAGTAACTGAGACAAATGTATCCTATGCTGCGTGCTACATATGCTGCAATTTACATGCTGAAAAAAATAGTAACATTAAATGCAACACATATATACTTTTTCGCATTATTATTCAATACAATACTGATGATACTTTTTGTTAATTTTTCAATAAAAGACTGATTAATGCATATATGAGTTAATATTTTTATTGAATACATCTTGTGAGCACAAAACAGTTATAATTATTAATAGCAAATGCAAAACATATTGCCTTAAAAACTTATATTTTAAGATGCTGCATATTTAAAAATTCAGTTTACTTCTGATATTTACTGTTAAAGGCCTGCAACATAATGCCCCCTATTGCGCTGCTTTGAAATAAAATTTATATTTATCATTTGGCAGGTTTAGAAATTATCTCCATTTAAAGCTTATTACTTCCCTTGGATTGTGTTTTTTTATCTTTGACCTTGAAGGATGACCTTGACCTTTCACCAGTCAAAATGTGCAGCTCCATGATATGCACATGCATGCCTAATATGAAGTTGCTATCTTCAATATTGCAAAAGTTATGACCAAACTTTAACAAAGGTTAAAGTGTTGGACAGACAGACAGACAGAATGACAGACAGACAGGCCAAAAACAATACACCCCCTCTTCTTCGAAGAAGGGGGCATAAAAATATAAAGAGGCCATATTGAAAAAAAAGTAAATAATTAATACTGAAATGTGTACAGTCTAACCTGCCCCAGCAACCACCTTTGAATAGCGACTCCCTGTCCATAACCACCACTTATATTTCCTCCCGAACGATTTCACTATATATTTTACCTGCGAATAACACCGACAGGCGACCGCCATTTAACATTCCCAAAAGTCCATTTTGATAGCGAACAACAACCACTTTAATCATAACAATCAAAGATTTCACAACTTTCAATAAAACGATGGCCAACATGATGCTGTGATAGTCACATGATAAACATCTTACCAGTGCACGCGTTGGTCACTATGGAGATATTGGCAAGTGACAGTTTACTGAACGCGATACCAGTTATTTGTTTATTCAACACACATTGCTTATTGGTAGCAGCCTGCTTCTTTTATGCATTTGACAGTTTGTCAAAAGTGTAAGAAGTTGCCTTTTTTATTTTAGTGGCTCGCGATGTATTAATGTACTCATTGCCGAAAATATCAAAGAAAAGATGGGGCTTGCATCAACTCATTAAGGAAATTTACAGTTTCGTTAAAATTTCAATGCCAATTACACACAACCATTTTGATATTTATTCCTTTCTTAAATTTCTCAGTGATAAGACGTGCATAGATTATAGATAAGTAAATTGTCAGTTAAGGTTAAAGTTAAGAACCATTATGGCTTCCAAGCATAAGTTCTTGATGTTAGAAGAACGTGATATGGTGACTAGTATGTTAGGCAAAGGCTACAGTTGTAGAACAGTGGCTAGCGATCTTGGTGTAAGCAAAACTCCAATCCAGAACATTCTGACGTGTAAAAGTGAGATAATGGACGAGTAAGAGGTGAACCTTAACTCTGAAAGTTAACGCCCTAAGGGTGAGTTGGAATACTCGTTAGTGAAAGAGTTAGTACATAAGTGGTTTATGGACGCTAGTGCAAGGCTCATGCCTGTGTGGACCTATGATCCTGCAAATAAAGACCACCTGTGAACAAAGACCGCAATGATCACATCCCTTGAGTTGTCTGTATTGGCAGGTTAGACTGTATACAAATTGTTTGCCTCTACAAGCAAGTCCCTCATTTGTTTCGATATCAAATACATCATATTGTTTCTTTATCAGAAATGATCAATACCCAATTAAGAAAAGGAAACAAGTTTGGCACGCTAGATATTTTAAGACATCAAATCTTAAGCTAGTAATAAGACTATCTCCTGTATATTCTTATATAGTTCATCAAGCTCATTGAAGGACACCACATCATGTATTCCCACCTTTGTTCAAGACTGTTATAACACTAAGGTTTTCATCTTTGCCAGACAGTAGTTTTGAAGTGTGACACACACATTATTGTTTATCCATACAATAAGGTCAGTGTTGACACACAAACAATATGAATCAATTCCGATTATATTGCACCAACAATAAAGTTCCAAAAATATACAAAGTTTGCCTTAAACAACATGATTCAACTATAATACATTTTTTGCTTACAGTTAACCAATAAACACACACACTTAAAAAGAGCAATTGTGTTTTTCATCTCTTGAAAGCCAGACAGGCATATCCGCCCTGATTGCATATATGCAGCTGCACTCTTGGAAAACTGGGCTTAATGCATGTTCGTAAAGTGTCTAAAAGATTGGCCTACGCAGTCTGCACAGGCTAATCAGGGATGACACTTTGCACCTAAGCTGCATTTCTTGCTTAGAAGAGACTTCATTGAAACCAAAAATTTCCATTAAAGAGAAAATTGTCGTCCCAGATTAGCCTGTGTGGATTGCACAGGCTAATCTGGGAAGACACTTTACGACCATGCATCAAGCCCAGTTTTCACTATGAGACTCATATGCAGATAGGATCTTCTGGCTTGTAAGAGAGGATATGCACTGCTGCTACTGGATGGAATCGAAATATGTATAATTAACAAACAACACTGAAATAACTACAAAACGATGATGCTAACCAGGTAAGCACACATGTTTATAGATGTCCTTAAATAAAGGATATGAAGAGAATTACAGTTTCTTACAACCCTATGGTTACTCATACCAGTCATAGTAACAGATAGTAAAACATAACCATCGTAAAGTGATAATTTGCAACATTCTTAAATAAAATATTTAATACATGATTATTTGTTAATGTACTACACTTACTGAACAAACACACTTAATCATCTTACAATAACATTTTTATGTATGAAACTGGTGTGTTGAGAAGTGTATTTTTTTTTTATAATTGTTACTGCTTTAAGTCCCATTTTTATGACCAAACTTGAATCATATTTACAGCTTTTTATCACAACCAATGTTAAAGGCTATACCCGACATTGTTGTGGCTACATTCCACTCAATGTAACTTCATCACATCAACCATCTCCCAGTCGCCATCTTCACTGGAGATGCTGGTGTTTCTGCTGGAGTTCCTGGCGTACGGTTGCCGCGGCGACTCCAGAGGGGGTCGCACTATGTACCTGGTGCTGCGCCGCATCAGCTGGCCCTCCTTTGTGATACCCCACAGCGTGTCATCTGGGCTGGCTGAGGGCAAACAAACTGGGCTTAATGAATGTGCGTAAAGTGTCATCCCAGAATAGCCTGTGCAGTCTGAACAGGCTAATCAGGGATGACATTTCCCGCTTTTATGGAGTTTTTTTGTTTAAAGGATGTCTCTTCTCAATGAAAATCCAGTCAAGGCGGAAAGTGTTGTCCCTGATTAGCCTGTGCAGACTGCACAGGCTAATCTGGGATGACACTTTACCCACATGCATTAAACCCAGTTTTCTTAGAGCTTGGCTCAAATATAATAATGTTGCACACAATTATACACTTTCCCTTTGCATTTATATACACAAATATGCTCATTTTAAAATTTTGTATTTTTTGATTTTTTTTCCCTACTGTAAAGCTATAGTTTTCCACATTTTCATTTTTCCATTAAGCGTCAATCCGGGTCTGCATCATCTTCTGATAACAGTTTATCAACAAACAAAAAATTATTATCAAACCAAGTCATCTTGTACCTGAAATTGAAGAAAAGCTGCCTGGAATCTTCCTCCAGTAGTCCCCAGCAATGTTTTCAAGGTCAACTCCATAGCGACACAGTACTTCACCAGAGTGATTCAACACCCAGACAAAATTCTCAGACAACACTATCTGCTTTGCCTGAGTACCTGTTTAAATACCAATACTAATGACAGGTAAAATGTATACCAATATAACCATCAAAAGTTGCTGTTTAAAATTATAACTGAACATTTGGAACAAAATGTTTAAAAATATTTAAAAAAGATAAAATCCTATTTTGATTATAGTTTTTTAACATACATATTTCACTTGTTTTTCAAAAATTTATTGAACTTTGTTTATTCTTCTTTGTTATCATGCATTAACTGTGTGTATTTCATAGTTTACTGCCATGTCTGTCTGCGTTTTCACGACTGCATGTTTGGTTGGCCCTGCCTCTGTGACCTTTCAGGCGGAAAATTTTAATTTTGTTTCAGGGGGGAAATTTTAATTTTGATCCAAAATAGGTCAAACTTACCCACTCTTCCCATGTATAACTGGTATGCTGCCACATGAAAAGGCATAATATATATGTTTTTATAAAATCAAACATAGACTAACTCACCGGACACGTGTATCCACTGACGACCGATAGGCATCTTCATAGTGATCTCCCCTCTCACGTACACCTGGCGACGTTCGTCTATAGCCCACACCTTATAACACCAAAATACATGCATAAGAAGTGACATGACAGAAATTATCAGTGTCTTAAAAAAGAAATTAGTTAGATGACCCTTGAAAACTAATTGGATCCTTGACCTTTATGGAGCAAAGGAATTGTATGTGGAGGCAACAAACTAAGCCTCTGACCAGTTACAGGCAAACTGCTGAAATTTCATCAGACTTAAAGAAGCTGCAAATGTCTGAATCAACACTGGTTTTATACTCAGAAACCCATCCAAAGACTTAAAACATGATCATAGACAATACATGACCCGGTTCATGCGAAAATGGGTCTTAGGCCATATGCGGCCATGGTAGGTCCAGACCAGCATGCAAAGTAGCATAGTCTGGTCAGGAGCTACCCTGTTCACTATAAAGCCATGAAAGGTTTTGTTGTCTCATTAGCAGCAAGAGTAACTCCTGAACAGACTGCGCGAGTGAGGCTAAGCTGGCCACATAAGGCATAATAACCATTTTCGCATGAAGCCGCGGCTTATATATTAACAGTCACACATATGCTGCTTATAAATGATACTCATGTTGTTTTACAAATCATTCTTGAAAAAAAATTCCTGTGATCAATACCAAACAAGATTCAACCTAACAGCATTTTTAGAAAGGAACAATTTCAAGGTAATTCTTTTTCATTTATGTTAAGTTGAAAATTGGTTGACCAACAATGGTTGGGAACCAAACCAACCTTCCAATCTTGTTCGCAGGACACAATCTGCGTGAAGATGGTTCCCCCACAATCCACAGGGAGCCAGGCTGCATTGAGACACAGGTCCGAGGGTGCCTTCACTCCGATACGGTGAAATACATTCCCGTCACTGTCCACTGACCACACACAGGAATTTGCGCAGGAAATATACACCAAGTGGCTCTGGTCTATCAAGTGTTAAATATTGAAAACAAATAAGTGGATGAAATAAATATTAGAACTTGTACTTTGTTAGACACCACTTATTACTTTAAATGTTATATTAATAGTAATGAATGTCTACACATATACTTGCATTGCAACTTCTCCAACAGTAAAGATTCTAGTTTGTTCGTTGAATTATTTTTTTACTCTTTAATACAGAAATAATCAAACTAAGATGTATATAATCTATAAGCTACTAGTATTAAAAAAACTTCCATAAGAAACAAGAATATCAGTGAAACTGATGGATGCTCCCCTTAGATACGCTTTGTCGATAAATGGATACGCACAGAAACAAAACAATACATATTAATAATCAAAGGGCAATAACTCCATGAACAAGGTACCTACATGCCAAATATATTAGACATCGGTAAAATATTGAAGGCGCTGTGAGAAACTGTAACCAAAGTGTGACCTTGAGAAAATCTATTATTAGCCTCAGTGACCTTGACCCCAGTGACCTCAAACCTCATCAAAAGGTAGAGGACTATAAAAGGTACCTACATGCCAAATATGTAAGAGATCGGTAAAATATTAAATGCGCTATGAGAAACTGTAACAAAAGTGAGACAGAAGGAAGGAAGTAAGAAACAGGGTTCCCAGCTTTTTGTTTGAACAAAATTCCCTGATTTTTCTTTGATGGAAAATAAAAATTCCAGGATCATAATTTCGACCTATTTCTTGTTTGGCCTCGCACAAACCGCGCCCGCACCCGCCCGCTTTCCACCGCAGCCCGACCGGCCTTCGAAACAAGTCGGGAAAGTCATACCAAACAAAATTCCCTGATTTTTCCCTGATTTCAGGAAATTTTTGCCGAATTCCATGACTTTTCCCTGACTGGAAAAAGTGAAAGTCTTTTTCCAGGTTTTCCCTGATTTCCAGGGTTGCTGGGAACCCTGGAGGAAGGAAGGACAAACTGGCAACTAAATGCTCCACCGAAAATTTTTGGGAAGCATAAAAATGACCTTTGCGCAGTCTGGTCATGAGCTACCCTGTACGCTAATGAGACCACAAAACCTTTTGTGACTTAACAGTGTAGAGGGTAGCTCCTGATCAGGTCTGGAACTATGCTGGCCCCATATGGCATAAGATCCATTTTTGCATGACGCTGCTCAAATGACTAACCATTTATGTCTGAAAAATAAGTTACATATTCATGTACGAAGGTAGGCATTAACTATTGCACCTACCTAACTGCGCAAGATCCAACTCTGACCATCCTGTTCCTTTTGGACCCAAGCTGGACACACCCGTACGAATATGAACCGTCCCGTCAGTGGTGAGCACCCAGACTGCGTCCTGACACACGGACAAACACAGGAGGGAGGTATTGTTTGTCTGCCTGGAGGAGTGAAGGGGTTCCACACATGTGAATGACTCTCCACTGGGTTGAAACACGAACATGTCACCATTGGCTTGTATCCCCCACAACAGACCTGCAAATATAACCAAGATCGTAAACATATTATACTATTGAAATCAAGACAGGTATGAAATCTTGCGACTGTATTTAATAAACATTTTATTTTTAAATAGTTCATATATAAACTAATTTTATTAAGCTACCACAAACAATTTTAGAGCAGCATCTGGTATTAAATGCAAGTTATTGAGCAGAAACTGTTTTTTTCTCTAATTTTAGTAGAATTAACATTGACCTGATTGGCCCAAATGCAATCGCAAGCTAGGTCTGCATGTAAGCAACCTACACAAAAACATGCAATATCTCCATCACTATTGGCATTATTGTTCAGATAGGTTACACAAAAGTAGACAGAAGACAGATTGTTAATGAAACCTACCTTTCCCATTGCTGCAGGTGCTTGCAATCACTGTTTTCCAGCAGGATATCGCCAGGTTGCCAGGGGATACATCACACCACATCTGGCCTGCACAAATACAAATGAGCTGCGCTCTATGAAAAGGGGGTTTAATACATGTGCGTAAAGTGTTGTGCTAGATAAGCCTGTGCAGTTTGCACAGACTAATCAGGGACAACACTTTCCGCCTAAACTGGGTTTTTTCTATAAAGAGATTTTCTTTAAACGAAAAATATCATAAAAGCGAAAAGTGTTGTCCCTGATGAGCCTGTGCGAACTGCACAGGCTGATCTTGGACGACACTTTATGCACATGACTTATACCCAATACACAGAGTGCGGTCCAAATGTAAATTATCTTGTATTATGACTTAACTTAAACAATTTCTGACCTATTTAAAAACAGTTTTCAAACATGAGAGTGGTGGTAAGGTCCACTCTGAGGAAGCAATTAAACAGATTTTACGTCACATATGAACATTTTTGTATTCATAAATTAATTATTGTTCTTAAAATGATCCCATAGCTTGTCTTACATTCGAACAGTATTATTTATCTGATAATTTCTTGTCATTAACAAATTGTATTCAGTGATTTATATCACAGGTGAGATACATTATGTTAAAAAAAAACCTATTGGTAGTTGACCCATGTCAGACCTGCCTGAAATGACCCAAATATAAACAAACTGAAACTTCAGCTGTACCAGCAGGATAGAAACCTTATTATAGCATGTGGTCCTTTATTAATGGCAACTAAAGGCAAAACATGTTGAAATAGCCCAGATTACCAGACAAAACACAAACATATGGATTAAAAACACAAGAAATGAACACAAATGGGGTCACTGCCTTAGAACCCTTTACCACTCAGAAGCAAAAGTTAAAATGACTTTTTGCAACCAGCATAAAACCAGAACAGTCAGTGAATAACTCGCAGTCTGTTCAGGTTTTATGCTGTTTGCTGCTGATCAGTATCTTAGGGTTGGCAATGAAGCCTTTAAAACTTGAATCTAGTATGAAAGGTCTTAAATTTATTTTGATTTTCTAAGGGACTACAAAGTCGTCAAAGAGCATGTCTGACAGATGAAGGGTTTAACAAGTTTTATGGAGCTCTGAACGTCACACACAGCCCTGGAATCTGTTCCTACCTTCAATGCTACCCCTGCATACGTGGAGCATGTGTTTATAGTCGGGGCACACCCAGACCCCGTTCTGTCCCGCCACCAGGGACCCGGTCTGCGTGCTCAGCAGCATGGTCAGCTGCTGGGGATCAAACTTGCTGGTGAATGTCCGCAGCATGTCCAGCGCCGTCGGATCCTTCTGGAAGTACTCCCCCGTCAGAGGGACCTGAAATACAATCATGAACCTGTTACCAGAAGCATCATTCAATGATAGGGAAGTAAATTCTGCCTGTAGTTAAAGGTATCGATGAGTACTAGATTTGTCACAGTGTGAGGTACATTGTTCACACTTTTTGGATTTTTTTTTAAACTGCATTTTCTGTCTGCAAAATATTTGTGTTTCAGTTTAATCCTTTAATTTTAGACATTCAGTGGCCTTTGTCTTTCTCTCAATAGTGAATTACACATTTGTACTACATTTGCAATCAATTCAGTTGTATGTTTAAGATGACATCAATTATAACAACAAACAATAAACGCCATAAAACCAAATAAGATACCACACAACTGTACACAACAGAGCTCCAGAAAACGCGCGTAAAAAATAAATGGCATTAATTTAACAAAAAAATGAAAGTAAGTTATCAAAAAAATATATAATCTGCCTCACGCTGGACAAGTACATGCAACATTTGTAATTGAAAGTCCATATCCTACTCTCATCCAAAATGTCCATTAGCTTACATTTTAAAGGGACTGTAAACCACGATTGACGAAAAAAGGGAAGTTCTAAAATACCGTATTTGTTTACAATTATTAGTTTATATTGATTAAAATATCACGACTGGTATATAACATTACTTGCAAAAAGTTGTTTTTTTATTTTTACTTTATTTTTTTATTTTCACTGGGTATGTCTACCAGGTAACTACCAGTTAACTATAAATAACGCAAGTAGATTGATCCTCATCGTCACGTGGTAAACCCAGTATTGCATATTGTGCATGCATAGTGAATTGTATATATTTTATATATAAAATGATCAATCTACTTGCGTTATTTCTAGAGTGTTTATCGTTATGTCACCTATTTTCGCGATGACCTTTAGATTTCACATGTGGCCATAAAATAATTGTTCTATCTAAAAAACTTTAATTTTAATCTCTATATATAGATTAATATTACAAACAATAAACGCCATAAAACCAAATAAGATACCACACAATCATTATATGGGACATTTACTTACAGAAATATAATACTTCATTAATAAATTCCCTGAATAATAAGCCACAACGAACATCAAACACACATTTGTTAGCCATAACTTATACGTTTATATTCCCATTTTGAAATATAGCTTTCATTCCAAATAGAAAGCCCTTTTATAAAGTCCTTAATCAGTGTTCATGATTTATTTTGCAACTTGTTTTATTGAGCGAAAATGACTAATCAGTTACTTGGGTTACTGAACACTTACAAACCTGGCATTTTGGACGTGATTTATGACCTTCAAATATTGATATGAAATTTGCCATTGTAACACATGTAAAAACATGAATTGATAATAATTTCTGAGAATTCAATTTAAAATAACATAGTAAAATGAAACTTGCCCTAAAGATATCTGGAATTCTTGTCCAGAGTATTTTTTTCCCAAATTTTTGTTCATTAAAGAATTCAATGAACATGGAATTTTTTGTTTAAAAGAAATGTTTTTTTTTAAATAAATTTTTAATTAAGGCGGATAGTGTCATCTTGGATTAGCATTGGATTGTGCAGACTGCACAGGCTAATCTAAGACGACATTTTACGCACATGCATTAAGCCCACTTTTCAAAGAACAAGGCTTTAATAAAAAAAATCCCCTCCTACCTGCCACCAGTGCTTGTCTCCCCTGGGTGTCTCCATGGTGACCCCGGTACGGAACCACACCTGTCCCAGCACATCCACCGCCCAGCCAATATTGTCCTCCCCCAAAGCCATGTGACAGAACAGTCGGTTCTCTGTCCCGCTGTTGAAATGAGGATTTTGAAGAATTCATGGCGAAAAATCACTGTTAATACAGGTGCATTATGTGTTATTTTACGAATCAGCATATGCAGCATAAAAAGGTATCTCAATATACTGTTTTCTGGGTCATGTAGACAAAATATTTATGGTTAATACATAAACAAACATTTAGATACCTTTTATTGCAAAACATTAAATAGGGGTTAATTTAATTTTGTGAGTGTGTTGTTATTTAGATTGCAGAAAAGTGAATTTTACCCTAAGAGGCTTTTGATGTTTTCATAGCTTGAGATCTAAAGTCAATCAGACAGCACATGCAAGTCACTGTACATGATTCAGAAGAAGTGGATGGCATCATGGTACAGTCATGTCAGAGATTATCTACTCATCATGCATTGAAACTGAGACACAGCTGGGCAGATAAGAATGAGGGAAGTGTTTTACTCACTATCGTAAAAGTCCATCAAAACTGCTGCAAAATAATGTTTAACAGGTACTTCTTATCCTAGATGTAAGAATTATTATTCCAAAAAAAACAAAACAACTTAACTCATATTTTCTGTATTGCATTACTAATAAAGTTAAAAAATGCTTCAAAATGAAACCTGTTCATCTATAAATCACTCTTAAGCGACATTTTCAGTCGTAACCATGTCATGTCTGTATTTCCAGGTTTTCTGTATATTTTGGTATCTATTATGATTTTTGAGGGATAAGAATGCCACTAAAGTATCTGAAAAAACAAAGGAGCCACACTCTGGGAAAACAGGCCTTAATGCATGTGGGTGAAGTGTCATTCCAGATAAGCCTGAGTCTGGATTTCCTGTTAGAAGAGACTTTCTTTGAACAAAAAATTCTATAAAAGAAAAAATTATTTTCCCCGATTAGCCTGCGCGGACTTCACAGGTTAATCTGGGAATACACTTTATGCACATGAATTAAGCCCTGTTTTCCCAGAACGAGTCTCAAATGTTTAGCAGCTACCAAAAGTTACCACTAAAACCCTTTATTTTTACAGAATCCCACCTGTCACCACTTTTCCATCCCGACCCCTCAGGCTTGCTTCTCGAGACCCCGTCCCTGTAGAGCCAGCGACACTCCTCCGTTAGGGCCCACACCACCCCATCGCGACACATAACCTGCTTCAGGCGGTGCTCACAGGGCACATCCATGGACTTGAAGCAAGGTCGGTCACGAGACAGATCCTTCTGCATCTTCACTTGGAGGTTGGTCTTCACATACCTGTATTGGTATAGTGGCTTAGTTATGAAGGAGTTTGTATGAATTAGTAATCTTCACAATTTGTTTTTATATAACTGATTTTAACATAAGTGAATCAATTAAATCATTTGAACTCCTTTAGTTCAATGAGCAAATAGCGGAGACAAAAAATCCTGTTGATAACATTGAGCTTGAAACATTAAAATGATTAGGTTTATAACCGAACAGTAAAACAGAACAGTTCTATGTTCTTTGCTGCCTTATATAAAAAACTGTATATTTTAATGTATTTCTAAAAAAGGTACGATTTTGGAGAAAAAAAAAACATGTAGTGGTCAAGACACCTAATTTTTTGGCTTATATTTATCTCAACAAATTATTATGCTTAATGATTTAGTTTAGTTTAAAAGAGAGTGTTTGTTAAAGATCAATACAAAACTAGTGGATATGGTCGAATAAAATCAAACAACTATTGATATTCAAAAACCAAAATAACAAACTTTTCTTACCATGCACAAGTTTCATCCACACAGATGTAAGCGACGTCTCTCACTGCCTCCACCCACTTCATGCCCTCGGGTCTCTTTGGCGTGATCTTTGTACCCGCGCTCACAACGCCCTTGTTCAGGGCCCAGACAATATTTCCATCCCTTGACACGGAGATCTGACTAGCATTTCCGATGGCCTTTTTCCAGGATATCCCTGGCTCCCCTAGCGGGGCGTAAAAGATGTTTGTACTGCGATCAGTAATCCATACATGCGTTGACGACACTGAAAGACTGTAGATATTTCCATTGGCACCTATCTCTGTCCAAATATTTGCCAGTAACTTGGCTGCTAAAAGCAGAGATGGGGATTCACATACATTATTTGAACCAGCTTTTGTGTTGATGTTATCATTGTGTGTGGCTGTCTCTGGAATAGTCGGCAACATTGATTCTTGCGGTGAGGAGGGAGAATATTTGGAGTAGAAGTCTTCTGCTGCAGAAGTTGTTTTCATTGGATATTTATACAACGAATAAATAGACGGGGATTTGGAGCCATCAAATGAAGACGGTGAAAACCTGGTACCAGCCTGAAAAACTGCATCAGAAGTGGCTTCAGACTGCTGCTCCAACTCAGCTAAAGACTTTTCAAGTTGGTTGGGAACATAACCTTGAATTCGATCCTCCACTAAAGTGGCTTGGCCTTTGTCTATGTTTTTGACCTCTTTTCGCCTACCAGTGGACAACAGAAGTTGATCCACTTCTGTTCTACTATCAGATTCCGTATCTGAGTTCACATCTTCTGCTGTGTTGCTAAGATAATTGTCAAGTTTTGCTAATTCTAAGTCCAAATTAAAGTATTTACCTCCAGCTTTGGGGAGGTTTTGGTTTTTGTCAGGGCCATTAAATATTGGTGGAGTTTGATTACTCTCAGGCAAAAATAGCACAGAATGTTGTTCAGTAATTGTATCATCAACAGTTTTGTGAGTTGTTTCTTTAGAGATTTCTTTAATTTCATTTATTTTAGTACCTACATACGTGCCTAGTTCTGACTTTGAGGCAGATGTTTCATCACTTCTGCTGATATCCTCTGAGTCTACACTCACTTTAGAATGTGATTCATTTACAGGCCTTACTAAAGCAGGACCATGATTTCTAACTATGTGGTCTTTTGTATCTAACACCTTTTCTTTTTCTTCATCAGAACATTTTGAATGTTCTTCTTTAGCATCTTCATTATCCTTATCTTTATTATCACAAAGAATATTTATCTGATTTAGCTCTATATCTCTAGAATCACCAACACTGATTTTAGCAATGTCAGCTATAAGACTGTCAGTCATTTCAGAACCATCAGGGCCCTCCAGGCTGGGTTTTGGATCATGGACGTCTTCAACATCCTGCTGAGTAGTTTCTAACTGTTTTTCCACAATGTTAACTCCACTCTCACTGTTAGTGCTGTTGGCACTCATATCATTCTTGCTGTTTATTCTGCTCACGCTGTTCACACTAGCTCCATCGTCGCTGTTCCCACTATTGGTGCTGTTAATCGATATCCTGTCTTGATCCTTTTCAGCAAGAAGCCTTGATTCCTTCGAGGCTAAATTAATTGTATGAAGGTGAACTTATAACATGTATCTGAGATATTATTGTACTCCATAGGGACTAAACAGCTATGGTTAATATGAAGTCAACATTTACTTGTTGTTTTTGTGTGTGAAAATGCACCACACTATTACTGAAAACGTATACAATTAATATTTAAAAAGCACTAGCATGAGTGAAAACATGCTTATTATCTCCCTTGCCAGTGATGATATAAGCATTATCACACTAAAACAACAACAGATTCTCAGTTTATTAGATGCTATTGAATTATTTTTTTACATTTTTAAATAAAATTTGAGAGTTAACAGAAATCTCACTGATATTTTTCTGTATTTCACTACTTAGAATTAAATGAATGGTCACACGCTATGGCTAAACAAATTGTATTATAACAAAAATAAAGGAATATAAAATTTGTATTTTCAAATAAAAAAGATTCAAGACAAAAGTTTCGAACTAAAACTATAATCATACATAGCATCTTTTGACAAAGTACTTACTTCTCTTTTTCTTTTTATTCTTGGGTTTCACCCTCCTGCTGAATACAATGTCCCCATCGTCCCCCTCCCCAGCTTGTATGAACACTTTCCTGTCATGAAACCCAGGTTCTGTGAGTGCAGAGTTCCCATGCAATAGTTGACTGGTTACACCAGTTTGTAGTTCACCTTGCGGTCCTGAACTTCCAGATATGGAACCAGTCTGACTTCCTATTGCACTTCCTGTTTCAAATCTAGCATCAGACTGACTGGGTACACTTCGGACTGGTGCATTATCAGGTACACCAGCACTGATTTCAATTTTTGGGAGATCGGGCGAACTCAGTCTTATTACTGGCGGAAGGACACCAGGGGGTGAAATATCTTGAGAACTTTTATCACTTACCACTTTAGTGGACATGGACTCATTTCTCAAATCAACAAGCTTTTCAGTTATTAAGTCTTTAATCTCATATGGTTTTGGAATGTTTTTGACTTTGTCTAGGATATTCCCTTTCAGCACTTTCAAAGGGGATTTAGATTTTGTGTCATCATCAGACCTTGTTGTTTGGCGACTGTCAGTATTGTTGGTGGAATGTTTGACATCTTTCTCTTCTCGTTCAAGGTGAAGCATTTGCAACACTGAAAAAATTAAGTAGGCATGAAGAGGGATGACGGTGAAATGACTCAACCTAAATAAGAAAGTCACATTTATACAAATTCATCTTTTTCACAGTAAATCCAATTATTATTTCAATTCATGTATTCACATAAAAACACTGACAAGAGAAGGAAGATATAATTATATCTTTGTCAAGTTGAAATATTTAATGAATGGAAGCCCATGAAGTGCTCTGATTTCCATTCATCATCAACAAGAAATGCATTTGCTTGTACCAGTTATAATTTACTCAATCTTTTGATAAGAACTTTACCCACCAACAGCCATGGTCCTACATATATAAGTACATTTGTTTTTACTAATTTACCAATATCTAATGTCTAACACTTGTAGAATTCAAAGTTATTTCCATGATTCCATTTGATTTTCAATATTAATAAATTCTAGCAGTGCACCAAAAATGTCTACACAGATTTTAGAGACCTTCTCTTAGTTCTCATACGCCACAATTTTGATTCTTTCAAAACTTAAATATTTTATAATTAGGTCATTCACATGTTTTATCACTTATCACTTACATCCTGCTATATTGTCAGGTCATACCCCGATTTAAAAAGGAAGACCTACTTTTTAATCATGAAAAAAATTAGGTCACAGTGGTGTAATTGATATGATGACTGCCTAGCGAACGATAAGTCACGGGTTCGATCCCCACTGTGAGAGCATTCTTTAGATCTCCCCCAAAGACACAAAGTACTGGTTCTAGGCCCAGGAAACGGACTTGAGAGCATTTAAAATAAGTAGTAAGTACTTTAAATGCAAGCAAGCTACAAAAAAAAAAGGTTTAAACTAAACTAAAAAAGTTAAAAAAGCAAGACCTACAATGGTTCTTAGGCTTCTCCAGAGGAACGGCGGCTATTCTAATCAGGTTCCTGTTGGTCCCCTGTCGTAACACAAATATCTCGCTATCGGTAACAGCAACACACTTTATCAGCCCCATCATAGACTGGGAACCAATGACCTGCAGAGAGTCCGGGTCCAATACAAAGAGGGCACTATCATTCCAAGTAACCAGTCTCCTCTCCTGGAACAGTATCAACTGGCCAAACTGGGACGTGTTCAGGGCTTTACTGATGCTCATCACGTCAAAGTTTAGAACACTGATAGCTGGATGGGTTGCTGCCAGGAGGTCTTTGAAGATGTATGTGTTGCTGACGGATCCAGAGATTGACGCTTTCCAGATTCGGAATCCCGGTCGAGAGGCGTACAACTGGGCGTCGTCCACTTTGCACATGGCCGGAACAAAGCAGGCGCCCAATTCTCCAGGACTGACATTGAAAAAATAAATGATGTGTTTGTCTGAAACACAATGCCCCCTACTGAGCCGCTGTGATTTTATTTTTATTATATCCCTTTAAAAATTATAACTTCCCTTGTGAAAATAAACTGTACCTGCCAAATGATAAATAGAAATTATCTCCATTTTAAGCTTGTTACTTCCCTTGGATTTTGTTTTTTTACCTTTGACCTTGAAGGATGACCTTGACCTTTCAGCACTCAAAATGTGCAGCTCCATGAGATACACATGCATGCCAAATATCAAGTTGCTATCTTCAATATTACAAAAGTTATGGCCAATGTTAAAGTTTTCGGACGGAACCACAGACTGACAGACAGACGGACTGACAGTTCAACTGCTATATGCCACTCTACCGGGGGCATAAAAAAAGTATAGCATTGTACGTAAATTTAAAAGAGAAAACGGAAAACAAAAGAACATAAACGTAGCAAAAAAATTAAATATGCATTAAAAAGAGTTGTATCAAAGAGAGTTTGAATAAGACAAACAAGCATAGTCACAGGTTAAGAATTCCCTTGAACATAGTATTTGACATAAAAACAAATAATTGTTCATGTGTCTTGCACTCCTTTGAATGGTTTATCATTTGAAACCCTTCAATACTAATACAATTATGAAGATTTAAACAGAGGGGAATGACTTTGAATAGTTTTGGTCCCTGTACTCTGCACTCAATTTCATCGATCTTGGGATGCATAAAGATTCTTTATACCATATCAGATTGCTGAATCATTGATCATCCTGATACAGAATAATTCCCGGGTTAATTAAAAAAAAAGAGGGCCATGATTGCCCTAAATTGCTTACCAGGTGGTAACAAGGCTTTTCTAATATTTAACCCGGCGAAATAGTTTTTGACCACACTGGACACAGATTCAAACTCAGCCTAGATATTGTCAAGGTAACATTTTGACCAAGTTTTATAAAGAATGAGTCATTAATGTGGCCTCTAGTGTTTCAACAAGATTGGATGAAAAAAAGTGACCTTTACAGTGGTAAGTAGCAAAAGTTAATGCGGCATGACACAAAAGGCCGGACATTAACTGACCACAGTAAAAAACAAAGTGGAAATAATTATCTTCTGAACCTAAAATTGCAGAATTACAGCAAACGATTTCAAAACATGACATTTTTTGTTTTGTTTCCTTCATTCCTACCTTTTCCTGTCTTTAGTGCCAATCTGTACCAGCCTGTCCTGGTCGTCCATGCGGCAGACGACCGTTCTGTGTCGGGTAGAAATTAGAAGTGAGCGATGACCGTGATGCAATTGAACGACCGATGTGTCCTTCTCTGATGTTAGTGTTCGACTGGAACACTTGCCCTGAGAGAATATATAAGCCTTGTTTTGGGAAAACTGGGCTTAATGCATGTGCGTAAAGTGTCATCCCAGATTAGCCTGTGCAGGAATCAGAGATGACACTTTCCGCTTTTTGGAATTTTTTTATCTTAAGAAGGTCTCTTCTAAACGAAAATCCAGTTAAGGCGGAAAGTGTCATCCCTGATAAGCCTGTGCGGACTGCATTTCATTACCAATTTAATTTATATTATCTTACTGTGCAAATGAGATTCAACATATTGACCATTTCTTGTTTGGTCAATCATATTTTACTATGGCAATGAGCCAAGATATGTTGACAAAAAACATAATTTGTTTATCTGACACACATGCACAAACAGACCACTTCTAACATTCAGGTCATCAACTAATACAGAAACAGAAACAAGGATACTATTTGCTACCTGGTAGAAGTCGACATCTGTGCAGCCTACAGACCCCCGTGCATCCCCGCTGAACAGACGCATCCCGTTTGTGCTCCAGGCAACACATGTGATGGAGCTCGTATGCAGGTCACCCACAATAAAACGCTCTAGCTGCACGAATACAAAAATAACATATGTCAGCATATTTCCTTCATAGAATGTTGATAACAAAACTATTTGAGTGGCTCAACATCTTAATATGGGTAAACACTTAATATTTATATCATGCAAATAGCTGTCGCTATAAAACCAAATGGCAAATTAAGCAAATTACACATTTTCACTTGCAAAAGCGCTCCTAACACTGTGAAAAATATTGCATTGTATTATCCCGAAAGAAAACAAATATCCTCTATTAAATACTCAACCATCAGTATTTTAACTTGGTCTGGTACCATTTCCTGAGGAATGAAGTGAAAAGCAGTGAGTCTTACATACTAAAAGAATGATAACCACAAAAATAGAAAAAGTACAGTTTCAACGGATTACACAGGTTGAATGCATAATATGTGATCCTTTCTATTCAAAATTCAAAAAAATGTTAATAACCGCGCTCTGTGAAAAGGGGGTTTAATACATGTGCATAAAGTGTAGTCCCCGATTAGCCTGTGCAGTCCGCACAGGCTTATCAGAGACAACACTTTTCGCTTGTATTATGTTTTTGTTTAAAGAAAGTCTCTTTTTAGCACAAATCCAGTTTAGGCGGAAAGTGTTGTCCCTGATTAGTCCGTCCGCACAGGCTAATCAGGGACGACACTTTACACAAATGCACACTTTAACCCCGGTTTTCTCAGAGTGGGACTCAAAAACATCTAAACATGTTAATCAGAATCACAAAAACCTTCTTGCTGTGGCCAATCATCATGTTGGGCAGCTGAAAAATGCAGATGGTGCCCGAGCTGTAACCAATGGCAACCTGGTCCTCTATCCCATGATGCAAGTTGACACAGGTAACTGTGTCATTACTGTCCTGAAGTATAAATACAACAAGATGATTCTTTCAATTAAGGCTGATGCCCCTGGTGGTGGTCTTGTCAGTATTGATTCATGGGCCCATATAAATATTAAGTCTTAGGTCCAAAATTAAAATGTCAAGGTCAAAATGAGGTCAGGTGATGTGACTGTGTTGAGTGTTGAGTGGAAGCATCAAAGCTTTTAAGTAAGTTGAACTGATATTAAGTGAACAATCAAACTGGGTTAACATAGAATTTAAACCCTCTGCATAAGTCCAAAAGTAGGCAATTTGAAGGTGAAAATGAGGTCAGTATTCATAGAAAACGTCAATTCAAGTATCAAAGATTTGTAGCAAGCAAAATTGATGTTAGACCAAATGCATCATTCTGGGTTAACCAAGACATTGGACCTTCTGAATTAGTCTGAATGTTGGTCAACGTCAAGGTCAAAATGATTTATGGGTGATGTGGGTAAATAGATAATCTTCAGAGAAATCATCCATGCAAGCATCAAAGCTTTGTAGGAAGCATTTTTGATGTTATACGATACGTCATTTTGGGCTTACCTCATGCAAACGAACAGACTTTTTTTTTTGCTTAATGCTCCCCACCCGGCATCAGAACTGGTCAATTACTGGCCATTAAAACTTGCAAATCATATTTATATTAGGTCAATCCACATAATTCATATTTCCAAAGTGCATTGAGAATGTTAGGAAGTCGTGTTTTCCTACTCTAAATTACCCGTATTTCTTTGATGTTAACATGATGATCACAAGGTAGTGTAAATAGTCAATACTTTGTTCTGTAATACAAAAATATTAAACAATTTATCACCGCTGCAATTTGTACATCTTACATAAGTATCTGCATGATTTTCTTTGTTCTGTCATAAAAGAAGAGTTTACTACAAATTTAGCATTAAAAGTGTCATATGTCTGTACCTCTGACTTAAGCCTTTGCACAAAGTATCTTGTTTAATAATTCAAGATGACATAACTTAAACTACCGGTAGTAAGAATCAAACGCTGTCCTTTGTATACCTCAAACTTGAGCCTCTGTATGGAGTGTTTGGTTCTGTCATACAGGAAGACAGTTCCTACGCTAGTGCCCAGGGCCAGGAACCAGTTGTTGGCGTCCATTGCTGTGAGTTCCAGTACCTCATACTGGGTCTTCAAACCCCTTTGAACCTTGGAAACATAAGACATAGAAGTGCATGACTAAAAACAGATTCATCAAATGTTTAATAGATGTACAACAGATTATAATGTTGGAAAACTGCACCAAATATTAACAATTTTTACAATTATCAGTCCCATATAAAATGTTTTTATCAAGCAATGTCCAACTTAAACTGACCATACGTAATACAGTTGTAATGCAATACAACAATTTGGAATGCAACAAAACCTTGGGATACAACTAATAAGGTTACCAGTCCCGTTAAATTTCCCTATATATGTAACTTAAGAAGGATGCAATTTAACAAAAATGCTATAGAACATAACAAATGCTCAAGTATATATAATATATACAAAGTTGGCATCATACCTTATGTGCGATATGTTGAAGTATATCTTATAACTACAGAACTGACGCCATGTGGGATATCCTCCTATATATCTTTTAATCACAAATATGAATTGACTAAATACCTTATATGCTCCAGTGATCCTTACCCTATGTGGAATATGCTCCAGTATATCTGTTAACGGCTCATGTTCCTTGAGCTGCCCTACAGCAACCATCTGGGTACCGGGTTGGGCAGGGTCAGGGCGAGACACACGCATGGCCATGTCGCTGTCTTAAGGGTGCTATTTCATCATCCTCGATGTTTGAATTACTTAAACATAATGTTAAACATGAAATACAACTTAAACAAATAGATATTGACCAACATTCTTTAGCATTGTAACTAGAATAATCCAGCATCATGGATTATTATAGTTACAATGCTATAAAATATACAGCATTATTTAAATGTTCTTATATTTAAACATTATGCCATTTTGTTTGAAAGTAAATCTGAATAGTTGCGAGGTCTGAAAAAAAGACTTTGCAAAACATAATCTTGGTCTGCTTTTTTAATAACTTTTTTTTGCTAATGATGTTATTGAAGTTTGCATGTGATTGAGTGGCAATGCCTTACAAATGCAAACCAACTCAATTATGATAATTATAATATAAGATCTAAAGAAAGAGAATGTACTATGCAAATATTTTGCATATTTTCAACATTTAATATACATCGATATGCTAATCCAAGCTACAAACAACAGTACATGTATACCTATAGTTTTTGCCTCGTAGAATATGAAATCTAATCTCCGGCCTTACGAAAATTTTGCAAAATGTTAGAGTTACAAACTCTGTTATTTGCACCAAGGAATGAAAAACTGAGTTTTTTTTAGAGTTTTTAACATGTTTAATAATGTATATATATTGATAAATGTATTCATCTAAAGACAGCTCACAGGATAAAATGTTGTTAACTCTTGGTTAAATTACCTGTGTTGTACAACAACAGCATAGAATTCCCAAACCCCTGACTTAAGTTAACTCAGTAACTTCAATTACATTTTAAAACAGTTTTCTAAATTACCTTTGTAACAATTATGTCTTCCTTATTATCTTATAATCCTACATACAAAGCTAGAATTTTAAGGTTACACGACCCATTCAATGTTAATTACGTTTACAGGAAGAACCACTTATATCTGCAGTGAGAGATAATAGAGAGAGAGATGTCAATAAGTTCACTGTTCAAACTTCACTCAAAATGAAAGTAGCCTTAAAATCTGTGGAAATCACATTTTATCTTCTAGAATAACAGTGTCACAAAGCAAGGTTTGAGTCATGATATAATCAATTAAGTATGTGTTTTATTAAACGTACTAACCAATATCATTATTAGTGCGTATAATATCAGTCACCGGGATTTGTTCTGTTTTTGTGTGTCAGCTGACAGTTCGGTATTTCCTTGCGCTGTGAAAGTTGCAAAGTCTTATCTGTCAAAATAGGACGCACATTGCGCAAGTCTTATCTGTCAAAATCTAGTACGCGGCACCAAACTAAATTGGCCGAAAATGAGTGATCCAATTTTATCCGATGAAGACCTAGCTGCCGTTTGTCATGAGCCGCACGAATCAACGAAGGTAAAGAAATATAGCCTTCTTTTTTCTCATATTTAGTTTAAATTACATATGCTGTATGAACGTGGGTTTGATGCATGTTATTATAATGTTGTCATTATTCGGACGTCATATACGTTTCGGATAATCACCGGATTATTATTTTCCTTAATTCTGAACATATTGTTGGTAAATTGTCTGTATTTCAATTAAAAGTGAACCACTTCGTTCAGACGTGAATGAAAATTATAATAAATGCAAAACTAGGGATAATTAATAAGGTCATAAAGGGATGTTGGAGACACTGGTTTATGCGATTTTGAACCATATATGCAGGAATATGTACATATTCACACATAAATAGGCGTTAAGCATATCTCTGACTGTTAATAATGCACTTCACTCATAACTTTACTCTTTAGACTTAACCCAACATATTTAGCCAAACGGCAATGCTGATGGAAGTGCCTTATAAACCACTCACTACACTCCTCTAGTCGTGCTGCCTACGGGGTCAAATGTGCCTTGAATATTCATGACCCTAAAACCTTAAGTCATAAATGATCATGCTGAGCAGCATATACTCACAGATTTATTTTTTTTAACTTAAGCGCCTTTGGAGGTTTAAACATTAGGCTTTGGTTAAAGAATTCAACTGGGATTCAAAGCTGTTGTATTGTATGCTAAACACCACACATGTCAGACACACGTGTTACTGATTCTATTTGTGTTCTGTGGTCACAAGAGGATCCATCTGCTTTCACTGAAATATGGTCTTTCTTCTTTTGTGTTTCTTATGCATTTTACATTGTCAAATTATTTGATTTTCGATCTTTACATTTCAGGACTTCATTATGCAGCAGACAATGTATAGAATAAAAGACCCTAAACGGTCTTTAGAATTTTATACAAATGTCCTTGGAATGAGGTGAGAATAAAATTAAACTATCACCATGGCAATAAATGTATTTGGGATATTGGTTTTCATTGAACCTTAACAATCATGCAATTATATCTGTTATCTATTTTATCAGATGAGGTACAGTTAAGTTAATAAAAGTATCAAAACAGTTAGGTTGTCAACATTGATATGAGGTTAGAGACATTTTTCTGTCGCTTTTGTGTAAATATGCTGTTCTGTGGCTACTTTTCAGGCTCTTGGACAAGTTTGATTTTCCAGCAATGAAGTTTTCCCTGTACTTCATGGGATATGAAAAGGCAGAGGATCGTCCGGTCGATAAAAAGGAGAGAAAAAAGTGGCTATTCACCCGTCCTGCCACCATTGAACTGACACAGTAACAACACAATTAATATGCTTCCTGATATATTGTTGCTGCAGTTTAATAGTAGACATTGATTTGGCTCTCCGTCATTCCATTAGACTTTATTTATCCCAGGCTGTTGAATAAGAAGGATTTTAAAACAACACGGCACATTGGTTTTCCCCAAACAGTTATCAATTCCGAAGGTCAAAGGTCAAGCTCCTGATTGGACATTGTGCTTGTCCAGTCTATAACCTGACCATTGTTAGTAGGATTTTACACATAATTGGCACAAATAATTATGACATAGGAACCCACTGATGGCCATATGAAATAACAGTGTCCAGCCAGGCAGCCTACTATTTTTATGGACCAAAGTCGCTTACTGAGGTCAATATACAGTTTGGGGCTGCCTGGCTGGTCACTATTATTCTTAATATAATATTTTTAATACTTATTGTTGAGAAATGTTCAAATTGTGTTGTGTGTAACCCATGGCGGTGACATCATTCTGTTAATACATTGTGTATTTAGCAAGTGTGGATATTTTGCATGCACAGTCCAAATATATACAAATTTTGTGACTGGTTCGTATATTCTTTCTTGCCTCTATCATATTTTACAGACCTAAACCAATCGTTTAGGCAAAGGACTAATTGATGTGACGTACAAAAATACTGAAAAGAGGCGAAAAAGAGTCAAAGCATATATAATCAGAGAGCATCCATAAGTCCCAAATGTTTATCTAAGTAATAAGGGTGATTAAACTTGTACAAAATACACCATTTTATTAGAGGTCTGTCTATTACATTTCTAAAATGGACATCTTCATTTTTGCTAACATGTATAACAAGCCAAATAAATCTGCATACACATTTAATCTGTTTAAATTATACATTTTGAGGGTCAAGTGTGAATCATTGGTAACTGCTTAACATCTTGATAATGTGAAGTCATTCAATTCATGATTTGTGAACATTATTGGTCTAGCAAATCATATGAAAGCAGATACTGTATGGACTATTTCAAATATTCTTTTTATTTTCAGTAACTGGGGGACAGAGACTGCGGAGGGTGAGCCCTACCACAATGGCAACAGTGACCCAAGAGGATTTGGTGAGCTGCAGTTAGATGTATTATTAATGAATTAAAGGGACATGCTCACATTTTGTTTTTAATGTCTAAACAAAACTAAAGTATTTCAAATAGTCTTAACTAATAAAAAAATCAAGGAAAAAGTTGAATGAAAACTTTGCCTTCACTGGGATTCCAAATTGGGACCTTAAGAAACACGATCTATCTTGCTGCCACTGGATCATTCAGGCTTTTAAAGTGAGACTGCAAGATATTTATATGTGTTAACTTGTAATATATTGATAAAAATATGTTACAATAACACAAAATAGGCAAGAAAAATTATACATTGAAGACGAATTTCATAAAATGGAGCAAAGACAAATTAGCGCCCAAGCCGATTGTTACGAAGATATTTCGTACATATTTTCCTACAATAACCGAAGCATTCGTCTTTTTATTGGGATCAGAGTTAGCATTCGTATGTCCTATAATAGATATCGTTGCAGGAAATTAAAATGATCCATAAAACAAAATTGTTTCTTTGTGTTGTATGAACGAATCTGCACTAAAACTAAATTTAGATTCACATTGTACATGCATGAAAAACATGCTGGCAAATTCGACTGTAGAGACATTTTCGATTTCAGAATTAAATATCTGGCTTATTTCGCATTTTTCGACACATGTTCTTCTTAACTTTTATTTAAATATATATTGAAATATATGTATAATAATTTTTTTTTACACATTTTATATAAATTCATCAATATTTGACAAAATCGTGCAGTCTCACTTTAAGAAATAAATATTGTATTTTAATACTTTGTTAATAATACACATATTTTCCTAATTATCATTATTGAACGTTACAAGCATGTTATTATTTAACTGATTTTTATTGATGATTGTAACAGTTGAGGCTGTTAAAAACGTGTTTCTTTATTTTGCAGAAGGGAATAGGCTGCTTTTTTTCAGGGCTGGTTTTTTGTTGAGTGAACATTCCTGTTTCTTTATAGCTGATAATATAAGTCTGCTGGAAACACTTATTCCCATTATTTATCTGTAGGACACATTGGCATCAATGTTCCTGATGTCTACAAAGCGTGTGAAAGGTTTGAGAAGTTGGGAGTGAAATTTATCAAGACACCTGATGGAGGTACGTTTGGGGTTCTCATTTGTATCATGGGTTAAGCATAATATTCATGGCAACCATTGATGATGACAGGCCAATGTCCACAAACCACTTTTGTATCCCCTTCCTAAGTCCAGTGGTTGTAATCCTATAATCGGTTCAAACCAACAAGAAAGCATTTAGTTAATCTGTTTTTACAAACAGCTCTTTTTTCAAGAACTATTTTTGGACAGGCTCTTGGACAATGAAACTACTTAGTCATATATATATATATTTATCTCTAATGAAAATTTTAAATATTTACAGTACCAAATTGTTTCGAACATAGTTACATAGATTTCTATACAAGTAATGTACATGTATGCAAATGCCTAAAATATGTTGTTCTTTAAGTGGACATTTGTTCATGTATTTTACAGAACATTATTTTGGTTATAGACACTTATTACAGAGTATTTTTGATTCTACAGGCAAGATGAAGGGTCTGGCTTTCATTCAGGATCCAGACGGTTACTGGATTGAAATTCTTAGTGCTGCCCAAATGGCACAGGACATGTGAACATTTACTTAGACTGGGTAGAAAAATTAATGTAGTCAGAAAGTACAAAATATATGCGCGAGGAATCAGAAAAGAGAAACCAGTATTGCATTGATCATGGAGTTACCTGTGTTGACTTTATTTAGACCCTAATTTTGGTGCTGCATTATGCTTTGCTTTAGGCTGTTCATGGTTGTGCTAGTCGCGTTTTTAGTATTGAATTCAGCAAGTTGTTTTATGACAAACTATTGTTTCCATTATGTTAATTATTTATTGCTTTATGTAAAAGGTTATTGGATGTGCTAGTCGCATCTTTAGTATCAAATTCAGCAAGTTGTTTAAGACAACCTATTTTTTAAATAATATTAATTAGAGTTCCAATATCATTAATTCCATTATAATATTAGTATACAACTCTGGATATAATAAAAAATGTGTAATTGATTGATTGACTAATTTTTACTTTTTGTAAAATTGTCTGTGGGAAAGATTTTAACATGTATTTGAGTGATAAAAATGAGAAATCTTAAAACTGTGAACAAATACCTCGGTATGCGCTAGCTTTAGAAAATAAATACTTATATTAAACTTTCATATTATTTTCTTATCAAAATTTTGTCTTAATACACAAGCTTATATATATATATATATATATATATATTGCATTATACCCTAATGAGCTGTGCAACACACGTTGGCTATATCAATATATATTTAAAATCCAAGACAAGTGTTTTTACTTTTACTATATAATATTCACAATCTGGATTATTACATTTTACGTATATAACTATATAACTATATANCACGCGACAATTTTTGAATTCACACATTCTACAGCATAGTTGATTGTCTCACTGTTGAACTTCGCAAGCGGTTGAGTGCATATTCTGGTCTTCACAAACTGTTTGGTTTCATGACAGAGTTTGAGTCTCTCACCTTGGATGATCTACGGAAATGTCAACCATCTAGTGGAGTCTTATCCAGATAACATTGAGGCGTCTTTTGTTGACGAGTTCGTTCAGTTCAGCCATGTAAGAAGCAGACCAAGACAAAACCATCACCCACATGAGTGAACTGCTGAAGTGAGATGGAGTTCAACTACAGACAACTTTTCATAACGTTGCCAACGCTGTACGAATATACTTAACAATTCCAGTTAATAACTGTCAAGGTGAGAGGTCATTTTCAACATTATCACGCTTGACAAACTATCTGAGGAACACCATGAGTCAGGAAAGGTTGAGAGCATTGGGGCTACTATCTATTGAATGTCAAGTCCTCCGAGAACTAGACTTCACACAGCTGATCGATGACTTTGGCCAGCTGAAGTGTCGTCGAAGATATATATTTATAATTGTATTATACCCTAATGAGCTGTGCAAAACGCGTTGGCTATATCAATATATATTTAAAATCCAAGACAAGTGTTTTTACTTTTACTATATAATATTCACAATCTGGATTATTACATTTTACGTATATAACTATAACTATATGTATATAATAAATATCTCACAACTTTCTCTCTTAGACACTTTTGTCAATAACTTAAAGCGGTGATAAACTAAAGTAAAACAGTCATTTTCACCTTTGCTTAAGTCGACTCCTTTCAAACTCTTAGTGCTCTCTTAGCCCAGATTTTCAAAAGGATGACAGAGAAGTGGAGATATTTCAAGTCAGTCTTGTGACAAAGTTCCGCCTATGGTATAATATTTAGAAGAGACTTACTGAAAACCAAAAATTTCATAACATCGAGAGTTTAATCCCCGATGAGACTTTGTAGGCTGCATTGGTAACATTTTGAGCAAATAAGAGCCAATTTAATACATTTCACACAGTTGTTGATGTTAATTATTCTAACATTTTGTTGATTTAATGAATGTGTAACGCTCCATATGCACATAATATTGATTGAATGAAACAAAATAAGTTGTTCAACTTTTTCTTCAAAAAAAGGTGACTGTGCACTGAGCCATATGCACAGTGCAACACATCAACACATGTAAGTATTCTGATACATTTATGGGGCAGGGTGCCCAGTGCTGATACAGGTCTCGTCAAATAGTGACTGATACCGTAACTGACAGAACCCCAGAACATTTAATAACACACAAGAGTCTCTTTATAAAAACACAAGAGTGTAAAATATTTATTTTTTAATATCAAAATGGAAATATTTATATATTAATATATCATAAAATAAACAATATTATGTTTAATTATTACTGGCGATAAACTATTAACAATTTTGTTCACAATAAAGATTTTATTTCAATGAATGTTAATTTTCGCGCAAAAATGAACAAGAGCACCGCAGAGGGGATGCCAACGCTTGGCTGCGGGTGCAGTTTAAAAAAAAAAAAGTTTGTTTGACCTTGAAGGATGACCTTTACCTTTCACCACTCAAAATGTGCAGCTTCATGAGATACACATGCATGCCAAATATCAAGTTGCTATCTTCAATATTGCAAAAGTTAAGGCCAATGTTAAGGTTTTGGGACGACGCAGACAGCTGACGATGAGCTGGCTATGTCAATACTCGGGTTTTCTCTGAAAACAGCCGAGCTAATAAATACACATGAAAAAATATACAATCAATCATATTAAAGGCTTACATAAGGTAACGTTTAGAGACTGTTTGAATAAGAGGTGTAGTATTAACTTATGGACACCTATGACCTTAAGGTACAACTTAAATGCATTACATATGAATGGTTTGACTTAGTAGGCCTTGGTTTGGTATCATCAGCTTAAGAGATTTCACCTGAAGTCATCACTAATGCTCATGCTTATCAATGCATTTAGCGCAGTAGTGGTCTAATGTCTACTAGTTTTTATATCCCCATAACTGTTAATTGGCAAATATATTTGTTTCGACTGACCCATATTGCATTTATAATACCCTTTACACAGTTGTGAATCAGACATCCATTTTTAACTTGTTGAACAACATACGGTGTTTACTTTAATTAAACAACTGAAATGATGCATAATTTGGGTGTAAAAAAGGAGAAAAAAAACAACAACAGATTCTATATTATGTTTAATTAAATGCATATATGTAAGAAAGCCACAAATATATGTATGTATATATAATATTGCAAAAAAAAATCAAAACATTAAGCACTTAATTTTCATGCAAAAACAGTATAAATACACAAAATGAACAAATCAATATTTCAGCTTTTTGCATCAATTTACAGATTAACAAAATCATAAAGAGATTTCAACCAATAAATGAGAACCTTGCCATGATCATAACACAGGTGAGATAATAATCTTAATTGATTTTGTATCATATATGAAGCAAATAAATATCAACAGTTACTGGCTGTCAAAAGAAGATACTATGGTACAAATTTGACATTTATACAATCGTAACATGTATCAAAGTTAAGAGTTTTTTTTAAACCAAATAAATTGTCTTAATTATTATTTTCAGAGATTCTTCTGTGACTTTATGAAAGTCGCATTTCACTTGATCACTTGTTGTTCAAAGTCGCATTTCACTTGATCACTTGTTGTTCAAAGCTCCCTCCAGAACTGCAAGAGCATCATTCATTTTCTGCATCAAAAGATATGCCTGAAATATACAAGCAAGTCTTATACATAGGAATATTGTGTCCTACATTTATTCAAATAAACATTTATTTTTCTACTATATCTATAACTCTGTTAATAACATGGTTAGCAAAGAACCCTCTCCCCACCCAAAATGTGCATGACTTTTACTGAAGTAAATGCCCTACACTTATAAATAAGCCAGCAATTACAATCAATCCATGGCAGGCACAGGGTTTTTTCCCCGGAAACATCCTGTCTAAAAGGATTACATTTTTAATGTTTGTTTGCAGTTTACATCTGTCAGTACCATAATTTATCCAATAATTATGGAACTAGTGTTAAATATTCAGATGGTGTTTTATCAAAATTGAATTTTTTCTTAAGGGATGTTTTTATGGGTATTGACCGTTTGTAAAATAACTATTGTAACTATTTAATTTAAAAATTACTTTTGTATCTATTGAATTTTAAAATTACTTTTGTACCTTATTGAATTTCATGTAACAAACCTTGTGATCTTGACCTTTGAGCCCCATGCCATGTCCATCTTGTATTCATATATTATGTTAGTGTTTCAATAAATATGTTGAAACCAAAATCCAAGTGCCTCTTCCTTTCCTTCCAAGTAACCATCATACCAATGTGCAAGGTCAAAGTGTTAACTAGATATCATGCAGAAACTAATAGTTTACTGACAGACGACCTATGGACAGACAGACAGTTGCAAAACAATAAGACTAACCTTCCTTGAAAGGGGGCATAATTATGATCTTTTCATGGCAGAAACTTCAGAGGCCAAACATAAAATATCACACTCACTATACATGTACTGGTAGTTGTTTGTGACTTTTGATTTTTGTAATAAATAAATGTTTCTGCCCTTTTATATTTTGAAGGCAAATGTATTCAACAATCAATTTCAGACTGAGCAAGACTAATAGCAATATTATGCCCTCTCAGATTGGATGCCAATCACACTCAAAGTAGCTCAGTAAACTAGCTGTACCAATACCGTTTACACATTTCATACCTTGAGAGTTTACCAGTACAGTTCACACATTTCATACCTTGAGTGTGGTAAGACCTTGGTTCTGCTCCTCTTCATCCACATCAATGTACTTGGCAATCCTCATGGTGATGTCAGTGTACTTGTTCACATAGATGGTCACCAGCCCCTGCGCCTCCAGAATCCTGGGGACAAAAACAGTTGAATGGTACAAACCATTTAAGGTTTGCTCTGGGAAAATGAGGCTTAATGCATGTGCATACACACAGGCTAATCAGGAACGACACTTTCCCCCTAAACTAGATTTTTGCTAAGAGCCTTCCTTGAAACGAACAATTCAATAAAAGCGGAAAGTGTTGTTCCTGATTGGCCTGTGTGGACTACACCGACTTATCTGGGACGACACTTTACACACATGCATTACGCCTCGTTTTCCCAGAGTGAGTTTGACTCTTACTATTATTACTGTTTTTGAGTTGCCATATATAAAGGTTATTTGTTGATTTTGGAAGATTATCGATTTTAATTGACAAATGATTAGAGGAATTTATATTTATCACCTGTATTGCCCTTATCACAGCCACAAGTGAAGATATTCATTTTCTATTGCCACAAGTGAATACAAATTATTTTATGACGTAAAACAAACACATTTTTGATTTGATGCTATTTCTACAGTTTATTTACATTTTAAAAGATTTGAACTGGAGCGTTATGCATTAATAATGCCATCATAACGTAAAAAACCCCGAAACATTTCACAGTAAAACAGTGAAAATTATGGATGGCTTTCACTATTATTTTTCACTGTTTGAAACAGTGAATTATCGCTTGTTAATCACTGATATCTCCCTATCAACCATAGAAAAGCATTAAATTAAGCACACACGACTACAAATAACCACAGGTTCCCAAAACCTACAAAACTTGTAATATCAACATACATGCCGTTTTGCAAAGCAAATGCCAGGAGAGCGTCAATGTTTTTCTGCCCTATACAGTAGGCCACGAAGGCCTTCTGATGGACCGTGCCCAACACCAGCTGGAAACGATTGCTCTCCAGAATCCCGCCATACAGAACCTCCGAGATCTAAACAGAACATGGAGGATGATATTTATCGCACATACCAGCAAGACATGTTTTTTAAACATGTACATGTTTCTTAAAAAATGTGTCCCGCCAATTCAATGATTTCAATACAAGAGGACCCTTAGGATCATTTTACCCTCAACTAAGAAAATATGGCTCAGAGGTATAATGATCAAGACCATTGGTTCCAGGCTTCTTTTTACTCCACGGAAATAAATTGAAAATCTTATAAAGTCTATATCAAACCTGTTATTGGCATTATTAGATTATTGTTAGCAGAGACCACTATCTGAGGTTGCATAATACATATTGAAGAAATGGGCCTTGTTTCGATTAGATTATTTTTTAATTAAGTTTTGCTATATGTTCAAGTTATAAATGTGACCCAAGGGGCATGTCAGTTTTCATCCAAGGGGCATAATTTGAATACACTTTATGTATGACCTTTAGATGATGCTGCATTTCAAATATGAAAGTCATGGGCATTGCAGTTTCTTGCAAGAATATTTTAAAAGATTTTTTCCCTATAAAATGTATGCATGTGAATGTAAAACTGGTGAACGCAGCTGAATCTATAAATAAAACACTTTGTATAAGACCTTTAGTTCTAGCTACATTTTTCATATGAAAGCAATTGGCTTTGCGGTTTCAGACATGTTTAGAATGCATCCTTGGCATCTATTTTATTCATGTACAAGTACATCTTTTAACAAAGGTACACGACGCCCGGATACAATGAACTTTCATTTCTGTGCATATTCTATATATCAATCATATCTTCGGCCCATCTCAGTTTACTTTAAGCTAATGTTTATTTGCTTTTTATGATTTTGATGCTATGGGGACAACTTCTCACTAGCATGACGTGTCTTTATCTTGTTCGATTTATCAAAGTTGTAGGTATAAGGTCACAAATACTTTTACTTTTTGAGAAGCCTCATTAGAATCATAGCAACTTACATATTTAAATACATTGCCTGGTTTGTTTGTTGGTTTGCACAAACTTTAACATTGGCCATAACCTTTGCAATATTGAAGATAGCAACTTGATATTTGGCATGCATGTGTATCTCATGGAGCTGCACATTTTGAGTGGTGAAAGGTCAAGGTCATCCTTGTATGTATGTATGTATGTATTTCTTTTGACCTTTCAGTCAAGGATAACCCATGAAAGTGCAAGCACTTATTTCCAATGGGGTCCTTTGGTTTTGCTGAAGAGACAGCAAATAGAAGAGAAAGTATTGAGATACAAGGAATCCGGGTGCAATACCCTAGCTCTTTGAGAATAGATCCCTTGGTTCTTTTACGTGCTCAGTGTATAGCACCGATACACGCGAGAATTACCTGGGTTTCATACCAGTACATCTCTAGTTGGGTAGGAAACACTTGAAGCATTTCTGAAATTTCCAGTGCCCCGGCCAGGAATTGAACCGGGGACCTCTGGAATGGTAGACCAGAGTGTTACCACTCGACTATCCTTCAAGGTCAAAGGTCAAATATATGGGTCAAAATCGCTTAAAAGGGGACATAGTGAAAGTGTTTCACAAACGCATCACTTGTTTATATTGAAATACATCAGTTGGGACCATTTTCAAATCAATAAATTCTAAGGCCTTACCTACTCTACGAGAAATACTGGATATTTGGTTAATCCGGTGACGCAGTTTTGTCCATTTCAAATACGTATCAGGATTTACGATTCTTACTTACTCAGCCGATTTTCAATCCTTTATTTTATAATTTTGTATGCATGAATATGCAAATACGCCTCTTATCACAACCTCTGGCAACTGTTAAAACCTTGTACTTTCAGACAAAAAGATTTTTAAAGGTATTCCATATATTAGTCCTTATAAAACTGGTGACCCAGGGACGATGCTAGTTTTGACCCCAGAGGGATAATACAAACAAACTTCGTAGAGGACCAAAGTATTATGCTACATACCAAATATTAAACCTCTGGGGCTTGCGGTTTCAGAGAAGATTTTTGAAGTTTTCATTTAAAAAAAAACTTTTTTGCCTCTTGACCTAATGAATCAACTGATCCGAGCTTTTTGAATAATTTAATAAAGGACTGCTAAAGGAACTTTATTGTGAAGTTTCTTGAAAGATGTCATTTGCAGGGAAAGAAAACACGGATATAGGACTTTCTTCGGACACCAAGGTATCCCATTAGCTTACCATGAGCACCTTGCCCTCAGGTGAGCTAACAACTGGCTCACCCCTGGAACAGTTTTTTTGTGTAAAAATAATGTCAAAGAGCATTAATAGCCTAAGGAAGAGATATTATTCTTGAATGCATGTACTACAAACAAAAATCATAACACAGCCAATAATTAGCAAATACATTGTCCAATTAGATCCTTTAATAAATAATGTGAAACCAGTCCTCATCTAGAGCTGAACATGTTAATGCGATCTAACCAGATTGCACTCACCTTGTTCACAAGTCCTTTATTAAGCCCATTCTCTGCGTAGAGTGTCCGCAAATTATCCATGGTCTCCTTTCCATATTGAGACACAAAGCTCTACAATTAGGACAAATTATTAAAATAACTATATAAAATAATGCCTGCATAGCATTTAGATACTAAAACATGCCATAACGCCTACACAACTACACAGCAAAAAACACACGCATTGTTGCAAGAAGCATGAGGTTTTGTTTTCATCTTCATCTGCTTGGTAGTTATATATGGACAGACTTCTTTACCTTTTAAAATTCAGGCAAGTTTTAAATGCACCTCACTGCTGGTCATAAAATCACAATCATCATACTCACAAATGTACTGTGTGTACATTTATAAATGTTCAATTACTGTGACTTAAATAAACTTCAGAATATCAAATGAATTTATATCCAAAATAAACTATACCATTTTTATTCTTAAACCTGCCATGTAAATCTTCACATACACCTTTGAATATGATATGCACAAAGCTATGTTAAGTTTTGTCAAATTCTGCCCAGCAATTATTGAAGAGATATCGTGTGAAGACAAAGATGGATGCAAACATGCATGGACTGACTGGTGGACAACAGACATCTAGTAACTCAATAGCTCACCATGAGCACTCTGTGCTGAGGTGAGCCAAACTCGTTAACCCTTTGAGCGCTGGAACCGGATTTTGAAGGCCTTTGCAAACAGTTTGGATCCAGATGAGACGCCACAGAACGTGGCATCTCATCAGGATCCAAACTGTTTGCTATTCTGATAGTATTCTTTGAAAAAAAATCGAAGAAAATGCTAATTTTAGAAATTCAGCAGACAACATTTTAGCCGATGACAAATTTCCCAGCATGCAAAGGGTTAAATATGTGTCCATGAGTTACATGTTTAACCTTTTCCCAATCAGAAGTATAGTGAAAATGGCTTTTGCAACCAGCATAAAACCAGAACAGCCTGCGAGTAACTCGCAGTCTGTTCAGGTTTTATGCTGTTTGCTGCTCATCGGTACCTTATAGTTGGAAATATAGCCTTTAAAACTTAGATAGAAAGAAAGGTCTTAAATTTAATTTGATTTTCTAAAGGACTACGAATGTGTCAAAATGTTAATCTGAGCAGGAAAGGGTTAAAACCAGCCCTGACCTTGACATTCTCAGGCAGGCTCGACAGCAGCAGGCTTCCCAAGGCAAGGGCAGGTAACTCCAGCCTCTGGTACATCCTGGACAGACTCTCGCAGTCAAGGTCGTCCAGCACAGGGCAGCTGAAAATGAACAACTGCCCATGAAGTCTGGGGCCATCACATTACTTTAACCCAACTGACCACAAATGAACCCGACCCCGCATTTTCCAAATACATGTCTAATGAGATCTCCATGCTACCTGTTTGACATCAACTGCCCCCGCCCACATACCCTTATCAAATAGACAGGATTTTCAATTTTGTTGAAAATGTGGTAGAAAAATGTGAAAATAGATGCAATAATATGAATATATGATTTAAACAAAAAGAAAATGTTGCCATTTATAAGAACAATACACAGGGATATCTGTCGTAGCATCAGTGAGATATCTGTATCAAATATGAGTAAGCTGTCACCTATCCCTTTGGCCATTTAAATAAAACNCCAGCACAGGGCAGCTGAAAATGAACAACTGCCCATGATGTCTGGGGCCATCACATTACTTTAACCAAACTGACCACAAATGAACCCGACCCCGCATTTTCCAAATACATGTCTAATGAGATCTCCATGCTACCTGTTTGACATCAACTGCCCCCGCCCACATACCCTTATCAAATAGACAGGATTTTCAATTTTGTTGAAAATGTGGTAGAAAAATGTGAAAATAGATGCAATAATATGAATATATGATTTAAACAAAAAGAAAATGTTGCCATTTATAAGAACAAAACACAGGGATATCTGTCGTAGCATCAGTGAGATATCTGTATCAAATATGAGTAAGCTGTCACCTATCCCTTTGGCAATTTAAATAAAACTCAAATCTTACCAGGTATCATGTATGATACTTTACATGTTGACAGTAAATCCTGTTGAACTTATTCAATGACTTACCTGAGTAGCTGGTTAAAGGCATGAACAGTGGCATCTGTCTGCTTCTTTGACAGAGGTGCACTCACTAAAATATGATCAAAATTGAAAATACATGTCTTTAGTCTGACTCTGAGAAAACCAGGCTTAATGCATGTGCATTTAGTGTCGTCACAGATTAGCTAAGGCTAATCTGGGATAACACTTTCTGCCAAGACTGAATTTTAGTTAAGAAGAGACTT
Organism: Dreissena rostriformis; assembly: GCA_007657795.1. Lineage (NCBI taxonomy): Eukaryota > Metazoa > Mollusca > Bivalvia > Myida > Dreissenidae > Dreissena > Dreissena rostriformis. The sequence goes on from VMBQ01004648.1 coordinate 61,799, forward strand.
TCTTTACGTGAAAAACTCCATAAAAGCAGAAAGGGTTGTCCCCAATTAGCCTGTATGGACTGCACAAGATAATCTGGGATAAAACTGTACACACATGCATTGGGCTCAGTGTTCCCAGCTGTTATTTTTAGCTGAAGTTATCATTCATCTTGAAAATCACAATCGGTGATTTTTTTCTTGCTTTTTTCTTTAAGAGACTGTGCCTTTTGATTAAAAACTGGCGTGATAAACATAGAAATTGGGGGAAAATTAAAAATTATAAATATTACTAATATATTACATGTTTAACTGCAATATTGTATATATTAAAGTATGTATTAAAGTTCTTCTTAATATTTTAATATTTATTATAATATTTATATAATGGAAGCACTTTTATGGATACAAGGGTTTGATTACAACAAAACAATATACCTTTAAGTAAAGAAGTAGAAATGACTGAAAACCACATTTTGGTGAATGCAGATATCTGCCAGAGTTCTGGGACATTGTTCAGTCTTAGCAGGACATACTCCAGTTGACATATCTGAAAAATCAACCACTTCAATTATGCATCTTGAATCATTCATACTGCAAATTAATATATTATTATCCCCTGCAAAAGGGATATAGAATAAAGTTGGCTGTCTGTCATTCTGCCACAAAATTTTGAATTGGCGGGGGATATCAAATCAACCAATTTACTTGTTTAAATGCAAATTTACAGCACTAATAACATTCTGCATATTAGTTTAACTGCAAGTCCTTTCACAGAACTGGAACAATNTGGTAATGGGGATATAGAATAAAAAGATTATTAGACGTTTAAACTGTACAATACGGAGATATATTTGGACTCGCACACACTTTGAAGTCATATTGGACTCGCCTAACGGCTCGTCCAATATGACTTAAAACTGTGTGCTCGTCCAAATATATCTCCGTATTGTACAGTGAAACGTCTAATAACCTATAATTATGTATGATATACTGAATTATATGGCTGTATGCAAAGTGTGCAAGTCAGGTAAAATTAAATTAAACGAACAGATGCTATCACATCCATATACCTAATATCATATGCAGACGATGCATTCCTTTGAAAGGTATCCTACTAAATAATTATGTTACTGACAAAATAACCAACTGCTGCGTGATGTGATGAAAAAAAGAAACACACAACTCGGAGAACTGTTCATTGAAATTTATTCTGCTATTTCAATTCTGCAAGATATGTTAATTAGACACAGATGCATACGAGATCCCCACACAGAAGACCTTGCGATAGTTGAAAATTAATGAAATGCCTTCTGCTGTCGCGTTGCACTAGTCTGACTATACACGAATTAAATGGCGAATATATACCACAACACTGGACATCTTATTGGTAAACACATTAGTAAATACGATTCCTGCCTGTCAACTTTATGTAGGTCTACATTAAATGGCATTTAACATATTTCTTGCGTGCGTGCATATGTGTTCACATGTATAACATTGTCATTGGAACAAGAGTTTATTTTTATGATTCTGACCCTCTGTCGGTCAATATAAACATAACAAGAAATAAAACATGTTCGCTAATACGAGTATAATCAAGGTTGGTGTTTAACGTGGAACATTCTGATAGACTGATTATGTTTAGATGTTTAAGAGATTGCGGGAATGGATTACTTAATTATATGCGTTGTTGTTGATGTAAAATAAACATGAATTAACAAAATCGTTTACATCCTATCTTATGTATTAAGTAACACAACAACTACTTTGCAGTCAACCTGCAAAATGCTACGTAAACATGTCGCTTTAAGAAAACGAATACATGTGTTTTAAAAGTCCCCGAGGGGAAGGGATCGGGTACATCATAAGCCCTTTGGTTACATATATGATTATAATATACTAATATATATTCCAACATAAATCATATACTTTATTTTAAAATACAAATTTCGAACAGAACTAGGGTAGTATACATGTGCAAATGTAACGTCCAATGTGTTTCCTGGTACCATATCATTGGAATTAAGAGTTCGATTACATCTTAATGACGTATTGGAGACATTTAACTCATTGTTGTACCTTTTATTTGCCATAAAAATGTATAAAGGTTTACAATGGATTTTAATACGTCTGCCGCATACTCATTATGTGCTATTGAAATACAGCGGAAAACCTGGTTTTGCCAATGTCACATGGTCAAATACAGCTATGTATTGAACATACTGCCAATTTCCTGTGCATCGTTTCTTAAGCATATCTTCTGTACATAGCCATTAAATAAGATCATACATTCTTGTTTAACCGGGACGTGCTTTGATACAATCGTATTCACTAAGCAAATTGAAGGCTTTTTGTGATTCAATTTGACGAATAATAATAATGTTTGACATATTTTCGATTGTCCACAACCATGTAATGGTTTCACAAACGACGAAATAGCGAAATGATGACACCCATCTACAAATCCGGATTATGTTAATGTCTTCTTTCCTTTCATCACATTCCGAGATATAAGACATAAGCTTTTCCGCTGTTATGCTGCTCTTCTCCTTATCATATTCATCGGTATTTAGATATAAAATGAACCGTGTTTTCCATTCCATTGTAACATACTTAAACACGCGATCCGCAAAATGTTGGCAATTGTTTGAAATGTAATGGTACTCACTCGTCAATTCATCTCCTTGATACAACCATTCAATAAGATCAAACACGCCCATTTTCCCTTCACCCTCTGCAAGTTTTGTCAGGGAATTACGAGACTTTTGTCTGTAGTATTGCACCACGGCATTACATTGATGGCTGCGCTGAATCGTTATACCGTCCGAATGCTTTTCAATAGACCACCACCATTTGACGGTTTGAAAAACGACAAACCTATGATGAATCGAAGAACTTGTAAGCTACACCCAAAACAGAGGGGATTTATATGTCCACACCGTTTTAATCTCCTCATTTACACCAACAAGTTCTTTGAGTTTAGCCATAAGGTCGTCAGCCTTAATATTATCGTATTTCACTCTATTTGAATCGTCTGCCTCGGGATCGAAGTAAATCTTGTACATCCAGTTTCCCCCGATTTTATCATTACTTTTAATTAAGTTCAAATTTTGACTAGACGCCAAACCCTAAAAAAGAATATTAAGCAAGTGAAAAGTTTCATGCCATGCAGTAATTTGTTATATTAAATATTTGATACAGAAAGGCTCTCAGATACGGTGGAACAGATGTGGCATTTGCATATTTGATGTCGTTACCATGACTTTATAACTCTTTCCCACGACTAAGTAAATTGTGCAAACGAGATTCCTCATTCGTGAGGAAGGACTTTGTAATTTGTGGGAATGACCTTTATACCTAACTCATGGCAAAATCGTAGTATCTCGTAAGACCGAGATAACTTACGCGTGGTAACGAAATACTCAACCAATCAGAAATAACGCTGTTTAAAAATTATTTTATATTGCTTACTTGCCTGATGGGTATAATATGAAATTACCTTAACCTTCCTTGTATTAGCAATTTAGAAAATTGCGTTGTACAATGTGTATTCTGATTGGCTAGTTATTTCGTTACCAAGAGAGTCTTATCCTGTTCCAGCGACTAATTATATCTTTAACAGGTAACGGCTTACGAAGTCGTTCACGCGTTTAAGTTAACTCGTGACCACGACTTAATCAGTTGTTCCAAGAGTAAGTTATTTAGTTCCCACGACTTATTAAGTCAATCAAATTATAAAGTCGTGGTTCCTCTAAACCTAAGTCTTGTCCCTGAAAAGAAACTGTTGAAATTGTATATGAAATGTAAAGGTAGACAAATCCGTTTTTGTTTTTATAAATCAGCATTCTAGCCTATAAGGCTTTACGTGGATTTCAAATTATGTTTGATACATGGCAATTGCAAAGTGTTTATATAAGGGAAGCGGACTTTTTGCAGTACTAAATTAGAATAGTGTTATGTATTATACCGTAAGTAAGCTAAAATCTGAACTAGATCCTACACCCTGAAAAAAAGTTAAGCAAGTGAAATAGTTCGGGGAATGAAAACAAGAAATCGTTGGTGTTTTTTTTTAAGAATGGTTCTCAGACGTTAATATAATATTATAATGTATTAATCATCAGCTTTTAACAAACACATTGAAGCCGGATTTTATTGTTTTAATGTAATAAAATGCGCAGATCGTTTTTATGAGATAATTATTAAGTATGAAGACGCTTTTTTATACATGGATTCAAGTCGATTTTTTGTTCATAAGAAAGTGTAGCTTGGAACGTTTTTTTATTAATTACTAGTATACCGTAACAAGGCTGAATAACATCTATCTTAATACGAATTATACTGCGAAAAGCTAAAACGCGAACTTCAATTTACATTTCACATGCATATACACGATTTTTATGTATAATAATATTTACCATCCTTGGAACGTATTACTGTCTCCGAGCTCGCGCTATCATAGCTCGCGCTATCAGAATACAGCCCTGCAATAATATTGGAAAGATAAAACAGTTGGCATGTAATATTATATTTATGTAAACATATGTTTGACTCAAAAATCGTTGGCACTTTGGCGATTCATTTTTGATGATAAATCACTGTGGATGAACAACAAAGATGCATACGATTATAACATGTAGCGTTAGAAGATTATACTCCAACTCATGTTGAGTATTTTCTTAGCCATTGTTGTTTTGTAACTATCGAAAAACAATATGGCAGGAAAGAATGCATGATATTGGATTTCCAACGTTTGCTAACGTCAGCAGGGGAAACAAAGTTAATGCTAGTAAGCTGCATTTTGTTACTATGATATCTATGATCGCGTTTAACTTAATTTCTAATCAATTTAATGAAGCAAAAAGAACAATTTGACAATAGAATTGCGCAACTTTCATATTTGTAAGTAATTCATACTTGCATGCCACGATGATTTAATGCATATCAATAACCATTTCCTAAGTTTATTTATCAAATTTGCATACGCGGTTTCAGTAAACTTCGACCCATGCGCAAGAATATTTAGACTCAAGAGATGTCATTATCAGTATTTTAAATAAATTAAACACCTTAAATTATATTCGCTAACATCGTATAGTTGCCCGCATGCTAAGTCGAATAAAAGTATTAAGTTGCAGTGAGTAACTGTATTAACGTATGAGCACTGACATATCAAACTATTGTTATTTTAGTCTTGGTTATTTTAGATTATTTGTATAAAGTCTGCAGACAAATACAACCTGAAATATAGTGATATTTCTTTGATAAACATAGTTTCTAGCCTAAATGTAAAAATTTACGTTAATCATACGTGTTTAACGTACATATGAAATGTGCGTCGGTAACTTATAAACATTGGGGCTGCAAAGCGGGGACACTGCCCATAAAGATCGTTTTCAAGTTGTGTAAAATTACATTCGCACCCTTTTACAGGGCTAGTAGTTATTCAAACATAAGGTCGCAATTACTACATAATTTTGTTATCATATTTCTAGTTGTCAAATTTAAATGTATTTCAATGGTACAATGCAAAAATTGTAATAACAACGATCGAATGTTGAAACTGATAATCAACATAAAGAATTTTTAGATAAGGTCTTTTCATTAAACATGTAGCAGACCGGACTCCTCGGTAAGCGTTACAAAACGCCTTATAGTTTTATCCCCGATATTTATTCCTCAAGAATTAACCAAACAATGCGGTATAGCACGTTTCTCAACCATGATAGATATTTACCTTATGTGCTTATAATACATTGATAATATGGAATTGATATCAGGTAACGTATTGTTTTCTTTTATTGATTGCATTAACTTTGTCTTTGAACGCAAAGGATTTTCTAAATACGTGACCTTTTAAAGTTAAGAGGCCCTTATATATATCGATCACATGGTTTATGAAACATGGTCCGTTGCTGCCCCTGATAAGGAGCCATCATAATGCCTGATTGTTGAATTTACCAGCGAAAGGACGACAAACAATAGAGAGACGTGCATTTGTCAAAAATTATATAAGGGGCAGTGACATGTGTACTTGACGTGTTATATAATTGGGGCGGCGGCTTACGGACGTGTTATACAGAGCAATAATAGTAATACATTAAGCAATTTTTGAACCTAAGGCTACACATATAAAATACTTGTCAATCCTTGTTATAAACTTAAGAAAATAGAAGCTCACACGATTGCGCACTCGAATCCAATACATTTACTGCAAACTCTTGGACACAAAACCAAAAAAGCAAAATATTTCTGGGTACTGGCTCATTGTGATGAACACTGGCAGTCTTTAGAGAATATCCACAAACGTGGTATTCATCAGATATATGAAGCCAAAATCAAGGAATTAACTATGTTTAATGGTAATATATGTTAATTCCATATCGAACACGCTACTCATATTACCAAAAGTACATTGTGCATGTTATTTACATCATGTTACGTTTTGCTTTATACATGTATTCAGACTTCTTATAAAAACATAGTGGGAATAAATTATTCTTATTGTTATATGTGTACAATACAAATCGTCCAACGAACCAATATCAAGTTTTATATTTGCGAACTGGCTTTCGTTAAAGATCGGTTGAAATATTTCATATTCAAACGCGATCAGTTAAGTTTGAAATATTATTGATTTGTACACAAAAGAAATCTTTAATATTCTGGGAGAGAATGTCCATGAAAATATTTAAACCGTAGACCAAAAGATGCACGTATTAAGCAGATATCCGTACTTGCAGGAAATTAAGTTTTCATATTTGAATAGTATATATTGAACAACACAGAGCTGCACAGTTGCAATCAAATACAAATACGGCAAACAACTCATTTAATTTACATAGAAGGCTAAAATGAGGTCGTAGCTCAGCAGATTAAGTCTATATATCAAGAAATCTTTCAGTTTGTGATGCAAGCACCATATTTGGCACATATAGTCTTCAGTAACTATAGATTTGATAAAGCACGTTAGCCAATAAAACAATTCAAAATGGCGTCCGTTTTCAAGATGGCCGCCGTCAGGATTAAGAATGAAAAAAATGAAACAAATTCCCTGAAAGATTTTACTGTTGTGAATATTACTTGATTTTGATTTCGTACACACCAATTTGACTAGTTTAAATTTGAATTCAGACATTGTTTAAGTTTAATATAGTACACACAAATCCAACATGGCGTCCAAAATGGCCGCCAAGATGGCCGCAAAAACATATTTATGATCATAACTATGCTACTATCCACTCAAATTTGACGATTTTGGTGTCTATAGATAGGTTTCAGGGGGACGAAGAACACATTGAGATCATCAGACATTTTTAATTTTATAATATATCACACAAATCCAAAATGGCCGCCAAGATGGCCGTCAAAACCTATTTATGATAATAAAATATAACTATGTAACTGTCCACTCAAATTGAATTAATTTGGTGTATATACCAAGGTTTCAGTGAGAAAAGAACACATAAATATCACATTTATATCACCAGACAAAATGTTAGCTAATGTTAGCTAATTATGTTACTTAAACATCCAACACTAAAATGGCGACTAAAATGGCCATTAACACAATACGAAGGACCACAAGTCCATAACTTGATACTCAACAGTTATGGTTTTTATGTTAAACGTCATAGTTTAGGAGACAAATCACTAAGCAGTTGAATAATCATAAAATCCAATTTACGACATTTGGAAGAGAGAATGAACTAGCACATTTTTACTAATTTCTGTAGTCTTCATGTTTTACTGTTGCTGAAAATCACTGAAGATTAATTACCTAAATTATTTTGGTATTCCTTTAGTTTTCGATAATAAGTGTTACATGCTTTCATATTCATAAATATTATATTTATATTTAATTCACACAAAACAAATAAGTATAAAGGAAAGTTATGAGATTGGAAAGATTTCTGCATGTCCTTGCATATTTGTATTTTTTTATGGAATCGTTAACAAAGTTAATGAACATTTTCATTTTTGCCTAATGTCGAGCACACACTTTTTCAACAACTCTTTACTGGATGTTTTAATATTTAATTTATATTCTCCAAAATGACAATGAAATTTCAGGTAAAGCGAAGTTGACTGTTTAAACATAAAACGGAACATAATTGATAACTATCCGTTGAAAAGTACTTTCGGTAAACATTGCCAAATATCTTGTATGTATTTATTCCGTGATTTATGATTGTAATATTTCCTTCACATCTTTTTTTCGGCGTTTTAAGCTCTTTAAGATCTTTTTTTTTATTGAAGCTTGGGGATTTGTATTATATTTTTGGAGTGTCATTTAGTACCTCAAATACATAAGTGTTATCTTAAACCATGTTGTTTTAAACTGGGAAACTCCTTTAACAGTCGAGACACGTTGTAAAATGTTACGTTCGTATCACTTTGAAGTGAGCCCTATTGAAATTGTATTCGGCTGCTTCTCTTAAAGCGATCTTTCATTATATGCAAATTCATTTGAATATCTTTAATATGCTCTTCACAAGAAGCAAACTATACATTGTGTTTACCAAGTACACAGGCTTATTAAATAAATTCTGATATATTTAATATTGCCATAAGCAGCGTAGAAACTGTCTTTTAGTATGACACGATGATAAGTATATTGACACTGGGTTTCGTTTATTAGTACATAGTATTAACACGTAACAAACTCATTTGGAAGTGCTGAATAGCATCTTCTACAATATGCAAGTCCGCTACTTAAAACTGGTATAGTATATATTTGTCTTGATATTGCTAGATACACGTAAACTGACAGATGAGATCAATAGAGTGTTGTTGATTAAAAATAGCGATGAAAACTTTAGCAGTATTTTCAATCAATACATGTCATTCTGTTATTAAACAAAAACACGCAAAATATCAACACATACAAAACAATAGAAATACCTTATAAAGTATCGTCATAGCCATGCTTTCCACACAACACTTCAAGGAAGCTAGTAGTACAAATCAGTCACAAACGTACGTTGCATGCTTGTTTATAATATAATGGAGACAACACACTTTACAAATAAAACTGTTGTTACGCGCTATATTATTTTATATTTTGTTGTTATTATCACAAAGTCCATCCTTGTCATGAAAAATTGTCCTTCGGACCGTCAAAAGCAGGACATAGTATAAAATAATTCGTGTTTTTGTCGAGAATTGAAATAAACATCGATTTCTATCTTTAGACACATGAAGCGCATGCACTTCGTATAAAGTTTTGGAATGCGTTGTTATGCATCAATTATGAAATATGCTAATACAAATAAAATGGGAAAGACTTATGTTCCGTTCTGGCGGTACCCCATAATTTTANCTGGTCTCCACACATTTTAAAACTTGATTGCTACAAATCACTAAAACATGCAAAAGCTTGTGAATAGGTTCCAAGTCTGAAAACTGCATTCACTCATCACCATGGTCAAGTAAATGGTTAAAGCAGTATTACCCAATGGCAGTTTGTTGACCATCCACTTGGCACAGGCCAGGGAATTCTCAATGTTCTTGTTGCTCTTCACAATATGCATCAGATCCTGTAAACATGACAACAGGACCATGATGGGCATGTAGCACTCACCTGAGTTCAAGGTACACAAATTGTAGAATTGACCTTGTTACATAGTTTTTGACCCAACTTGACCCAGATTGAAACATGGCCTTGAAACTGAAAAGTGGTTAAAAGGTGTTTCTAAGATTTGACCTGGTGACCTAGCTTTTGGACGTATGTGAACTAGATACAAACAAATCGGAAAAGATATTGTCAAGATAAACATTCTAAAAACCTAGCAATTGTATCATAAATGTGGCTTCTAGAGTGGTTACAAGGTATTTCTAAGATTTGACCTGGTGACCTATTTTTTTTAGATGCACGTGACCTAGATTCACAATTGGCGTAGACATTGTCAATATAAATTTTCTGGGAAATTTCATCAAGATTGAGTCATAAATATGGCCTCTAGAGTGGTAAAAAGAATTCCTAAGATTTGATCCAGTAACCTAGTTTTTGGACGCATGTGACCCAGATTCGAACTCGTCCGAGATATTGTCAAGATATACATTCTGACTTAGTTTCATCAATATTGGATCCAAATGTGGCCTCTTGAGTTGTCACAATGAGAACACGTTACTAACATCTTCCATTTTTCAATTAACCCTATGTTCAGCAGATTTACCCATATTGCTTGATATTTGTTGTCTTTTTAACTTCAATAGACCAGGAACTGTTGTAACTTGTATTCAAGGAGTTGGCCAATTATCTGTTTAATTAACAGTGGTAAACCATAGCACATGGTTGCCTTATCAATTTAATTTACTTCAAATGTTGGACAAACAATCTTAGAATTAAAACAAAAAGGCAAAGCAAACTTTGTTTTTGCAAAGCATCAATTTTATTAGTACTGCTCATATTGCTTGTTAACTCCCCATATGCTTACAACATGTTACTTTAACCCAGGTGTAATTGTGGAAAGGTCCCTGTTATTTAACAATCCATTAAAGTTGTGAACTTATTTTTGAAGCAAAAGCAGGGGGTCAGCTGGCGAGAAGAGAAATAACCCCAATGGTTACTACCAGACATGGCGAAAGATCGTCATCCTGTCGCATATTGACAACAAAAATTACAAACGGACAGCATTGAAATGCAAGATCGGCGGACATACTGTCGTGTATTTTTTCTTTACAATATTTGCAACCATCTTGCAGTTTTCACAACACTATTATTTGGCCGTTACCGGTTCCTGTGATTACCGGTCATTATCTGATCATTTTCGTCGACATTTGTAACTTACAACCGAAGTATGTAACCCACCTGGAGAAGCCTCTGATTGACCTGTTCAGGCTTCCAATGCCACTGGGACATGTTGGTGCCCCCGTCTGGACTGATGAAGGTCTCTGTGTACACGTTCACCATGTTGTGCAGAGTCAGCAGGCATATCTGGTCTGGCGACAACTGAAAGGTGTAGTAAAGGCAACGTGTCAAAAAAAAAACAACACTTTTCTTAGTATGACATTCTCTCCTACTTACTCTGGTTCTACTGATGGATAAATGTCTGTTATAGCTATTAAAAAAGTTTCATTTTTTAAATCATTTTTATTTAAGTTTTCATATTGGATAAAGCATTTTCATTGAAAAATGATAGTGATTTTGCACGTAAAAATATATTTCATAAAAATTAAAACTTAACAAACTTAACTTTTAAACATATTTTTCTAAAGATCATATTGAATCTAAAACTCGGGATCAGCATGGTTTGTAAAAATGCAGCCAATCCAAATTTCATTATCCTTCTATTTCTTATAAGATCATTAGCATGCATTGGCTTGTATCAGTTCATGGCACTTTACAGAAAAGCAGTTCCATGAAGAAACCTCAATAGTACAAAAGCAGTTCCATGAAGAAACCTCAAAAGTACAAAAGCAGTTCCATGAAGAAACCCCAATAGTACAATTTCCTGACAGAATCCTGGACCTACTGTTAGAAGCTGTGCAGTATGTAACCATGTGTCCAGCTTATCCTTCCTCAGCTCTGGTGCTGAAAGCAGATAATAGGGCCATCAATCTATTGAAATTAGCCTCGTTCTGGGAAAACTGGCCGTAACACATGAGCGTAGTGTCGTCCCAGATTAGCCTGTGCTGTCCGTACAGGCTTATCAGGGAAGACACTTTCCACTTTTATGGAATTTTGAATTTTAAAGGAAGTCTCTTCTTAACAAAAATCCAGTCTGGGTGTGAAGTGTTGTCCCTGATGAGCCTGTGCAGACTGCACAAGCTAATCTGGGACCACACTTTATTCTCATGCATTATGTCCAGTTTTCCCAGAACAAGGCTCATAAAAGTCTCTCACTCCCTAAAATGATCTGTTTTATAATGCTGTCTTATAAAAGAGGGCTGTTTTAACCCTAACTGGCTCACCTGAATTGAAGGCAAACTGACTCACAGCCACGTTTTTTCGTCCAAGATATCATTACAACAAACTTTACGGTTTTGAGCACGAAAACTGAACAGCAAAATGTGATTTCTAATATGTTAACAAGCCTTTTCTTCAATCTCACCTTATGAATTTTATTTGATCCCAAATGACCAAGTTTCAGACATGTTATAGATATGATTGAAACATAAATTCCCACATTTTTCCATGAGAATTGGACAATAAATATGATTTTTTGTTTGTTCACAGGATAAATGCTGACAATTTATGAAATCAAAACAAACAACAGACAAAAGGGGATCAAAAAGCTCACTATAAGCATGCAGTGTTCAGGTGAGCTAAAATCATAATACATTAATAAATGTATAGGAGAACAGAAGATTGGTCAAGGTGGTTCGTGACTTACTTATGATCTTCCAGGGGTCTCCATGCAGTAGAGGGTGGAGAGGAAGGCGGGTCTGGCTCTCAGCTGGCATGGGACATAGGAAAATCTGGGCCTGGAACATATACAGGTGCATGGGTGGTGTTGTGTGAAGCTTTTCAGGTTCTTTGAGTTGCACAGAATTTGTAATAAGCGCTTAAAAAAAACTTAACATTTGGGCAGCGCTCTTGCAAAATGGGGCTTAATTTATGTGAGTAAAATATGTGAGTACGCACAGACTAATCAGGGACAACACTTTAAGTCTTATGGAATGTATTATTTAAAAGAAGTCTCTTCTAAACGAAAATCCAGCCTAGATGGAAAAAGTGGTCCCTGGGACAACACTTAATGCATATGCATTAAGCCCCATTTTCTCACAGCGATGCTCATTTGTTATATAATGTTATATCCAGCTATTTACTTCAATATTTTACCAAACTCACATGCACTCAAGCAATGATACCTGAAATAGAAGCCACAACTGCAGCAGTGAGAAGCACGATAAACATTCAGTTAGTGGACAGCCTCGAGAAACAGAAATAAGATTAGATCTATGTATTTAAGCATCATTGTGTCTTAAGCTAGAGGCTTATTGAGACACAATGTCTGATTTGTAGGGAGAACCAGTACTTTGTTTCTGTTAAAAGATCATACAAACATTTCCCAAGTAAAAATTTAACTCATGGTCTCAAAAATCACTCGAGGCACATAATGAATGACATGCGTGCTACTAGACATAACGAAGCATAATGGACTTATGCCAGTAACTGACACGGCCCTACTTGAATCAGAGGTGGAAAATGCTAGTAAAAATATTTAACAAATGGGAACACAAATTGTGTGACCGGGGAAGGCATCAAACCCACAATCCTCGGATTCATACTCCAGCTCTCTACCAAATGAGCTTGTGGACCTTATCTGTATACATGTATAAAATGAAAATTTTGTTAATTTACAAACAAAATATGTTATGTATACAATAAATTTGGAGCAAATTAATGTTCTGATTGCTTTAGTACTCTTCAGTCTTCAGAACGTAAATTGTCTGCAAATAAATTGTTGCACATAAGAAATATATAGAATTTAATGTTTGAAACAATAATAAAGTGTGACTTTTTGTCATCAGATTGGACAATGACTTACTTCCTTTTTGTCTCCTCCCATTTTGAACTCTGTCTCATAGTCCGAGGGTGGGGACACTCGGGTGTACACCTTCAGGTAGTCAAGCAGCTTCAGACCCTGTTGTAGTGAACATGGCACACAACACATGAGAACTACATCAATTACAAGCAAGCTTTGTCACAGACAAAAACAGCAATCCCCTGCCGGTTAAATATAGTCAAAAGTGATATACAGTATATCTTTTAGTTTCATTTACTCAACTTAAGAACTTTTTAAGTTCTGGCAGGATACAAAACTGATTTTCGTTTTCCATCTAAGTAACAATGCAATCACAATTTTTGTCTGACAAAAAAAAAAAAACTTTTTTTTTGGTTATGGAGAATCCATATATTTCGGACGGACAGACAGATTGACGGAGGGAAGGCCAAAAATAAACAAAAATGAATATGCCCCAAGTGGCCCTCTATCCATCTACCAAGTTTCATCAACCTTACTTGAGTACTTTTTGAGATGTCGCAAGATCCAGAATTTAGTGTTCCCTTATTTCTGTAACCTCAGCACCCACAATTTTTCTCACGGAAAAAAATAATAAAAATACAGTGCATATTCCCCATTCGGCCCATTTATCTATTTACTGAGTTTCATCAACAAAAGCTAGGTGCTTTTGAGTTATCACAGAATGGATGGATATAATTGAAATAATGTGAACACATGTATTCCCCATATGGCCCTCTATCCATAAAACACATTCAAATCACACGAGTCAAACAAATAAATTATGTTTTTCAATATCTGACCATGTAACGCAGCCTTTATAAAACACGTGCACATCACATAAGTCAAACAAACAAATAATGATTTTCAATACCTGACCATTATATTAAGCCTATATAAAATACATGTACATCACATACGCCAAAGAAAACAAATCTTATTTTCATAACCTACCCTTTTTAAGCCTGTATAAAGCACATACACATCTCATTAGACAGACCCCACAATTCGTTTATTCTGCATATTGTCTATAGGAATGTCCTCACCTTGTCTATAGGAATGTCCTCACCTTGTCTAAAGGAATGTCCTCACCTTGTCTATAGGAATGTCCTAACCTTGTCTATAGGAATGTCCTCACCTTGTCTATAGGAATGTCCTCACCTTGTCTATAGGAATGTTCTCACCATGTCTATAGGAATGTCCTCACATTGTCTATAGGAATGTTCTCACATTGTCTATAGGAATGTCCTCACCTTGTCTATAGGAATGTTCTCACCATGTCTATAGGAATGTTCTCACCATGTCTATAGGAATGTCCTCACATTGTCTATAGGAATGTTCTCACCATGTCTATAGGAATGTCCTCACCTTGTCTATAGGAATGTCCTCACCTTGTCTATAGGAATGTCCTCACCATGTCCTCACCTTGTCTATAGAAATGTCCTCCAGGTCAGTGCCAGCCTGCTGCTTCATTGTCTCCAAGGTGAACCTCAGGCTCTCATAATCATAGGCACTTGTCCTAAACACACACAGGTGAGCCTTGTTATGGGAAAACTGGGCTTAATGCATATGCGTTAAGTGTCATCCCAGATTAGCCTGTGCAATTTGCCAACACATTCCGCTTATATGAAATTATACGGATGTCTCTTCTAAACGAAAATCCAGTTTAGGGGGGAAGTGTTGTCCCTGAGTAGCCTGTGTGGACTGCACAGGCTAATCTTGGAAGACATTTTACACACATGCATTTAGCCCAGTTTTTCAAGAACCGGGCTTCAGTTAATTACACCTCCCATTGTACTTTTTCTAACCTTAGCTTGAAAACTTTATTATAAACCATATTATTTATCATGAAGATACTTGTATGTTTGGCAACACAAAACTTGTAACGTCGCTATTTTTTTTAAATACCATCATAAAAGAAAAAATGTGGATCATAAAAACAACTCCATACAAAACACTAGACTGCTTTCTGAATAAAATTAACTCCATACAACAAAGACTGCTTGCTTCACAAGTGTAAAACACTTGACAACAATGACCTATTTCTGACCTCATATATATCTTCTTTATTTTAAACAGAAGCTCATCTTTGTTCTTGATCTTTGCAATGGCCTCTTGGGCCCGAGCTATGACGGCCATTCTTGCGTCCAGATCTCGGGCGCTTTCGTCAGGGGGAACAAACAGGTGATCAAGGTACAGCAACAGCCCCTCGTCTTCATCAAGCTTAAATGAACTGAAAACAGGAAAAGGTATGGTATTGTAGGCACAGGCTTCATACACATACCAGTCCATGCAAGGCTTTTTTTCCTTCTTTAGCAAGGGCCTTATATTGCCCCTTCCCCAAAGAGTTTATTTTAAATGATGCAATTTTCTCAAAATTTTAAGCTTACTTTGGGAAATTTGTTCCCCTTTCTCAATTTTTTCGATAATGTTTTCCCCAAAATGGAAGGTCCTATCCCCAAGGCAAGCAAAAAAGCCCTGCCAAGTAACAACAAAAAAAAAAACAAGAAATTTGTTTGTCAGAAACACAATGCCCCCTACTGCGCCGCTTTGAAATAAAATTTCTATTTATCATTTGGCAGGTTTAGAAATTATCTCCCTTGTTAAGGTTGTTACTTCCCTTGATTATTTTTTTTTTACCTTTGACCTTCAAGGATGACCTTGACCTTTCACCACTCAAAATGTGCAGCTCTATGAGATACACATGCATGCCAAATATCAAGTTGCTATCTTCAATATTGCAAAAGTTATGACCAAGGTTAAAGTTTTGGGACACACACATACAATGACAGACAGACAGGCCAAAAACAATATACCCCCTCCTCTTCGAAGAAGGGGGCATAACAGATTTGTTTATGGACACATGGAAACAGAAACTTGTGACTGTATTACTGACACATAACTTATACACAATATGCTGCATTCAACAAACATGTATGCCCCTGGTGGAAGCCATGTTAATTATCATTGATTAATTGGCCCATTTACGTAAGTCTTAGTCCAAAATTTGGTCAATGTAAAAACAAGATTCTGCATTTAAAAAAACGAATATGCCCCAAGTTGAAGACTTTTAATATTGATTTATTGGTCAATTTGAATAAATGAAAAGTCCAAAAGTAGGTCAATGTCAAGGTCGAAATGAGGCAAGATTATGTGGGTGCATACAGAGTGTTCATAGATAACATCAATGCCAGTATCAAAGCTTTGTGGGTGCATACAGAGTGTTCATAGATAACATCAATGCCAGTATCAAAGCTTTGTACAAGCAGTATTGATGTTAGACGAAACATGTCATTTTGGGTTAACAAGAACTTTGACCTTTTGAATAAGTCTAAGTCAAAATGTCGGTCAATATCAATTTCAAAATGAGCTCGCGTGGTGTGGGGTGCTAAAAGTGTTCAAAGACATCATCCATTCAAGTATCAAAGCTTTGTAGCAAGTAGTATTGATGTTAGAAGAAACTCATTTTGGGTTGACAAAGAATTTTGACTTTCTGAATTGATTCATTTGCCGATTTGAATGAGTCAAAGTCCAATAGTAAAGCACTGTCAAGGTCAAAATGAGGTCAGGTAATGTGGGTGTATTGACAGTGTTCAAAGAAAATGTCCATGTAAGTATCAAAGCTTTTTTAATGTGAGACCAAACATCATTTTCGGTTAACCAAGAATTTATCAGTCTATGTCGAAAAGGGGGGTCACTGTCAAGTTCAAAATGAGGTCAGGTGATGTGTGTGTATTGAGAGTGTTCAAAGAAATCCTCCATAAGATCATCCGTAAAACTAAACAAGATGACATTGCAAAATGATTTTCAGATGCTAAAAAAGGTGCAGAATGTTTGTATTTTAATGTTTTTACACAAATGTTACTTGTTTTAGGGAACTATTGGAATTAACCTTTGTATGGCACTTTTTGTTGTTGGGAGTTTTTATATAGCATATTAGTATTGGGCAGTGTTTAAGGATATTTATCAATTTAAATCCAGTAGGTTTATCGGCCTTGTTTACACATATGCAGATAGGTTCTGTTGGCTGTCAAGGGTCAGCCTGTAAGTTAGTAATGTGCCACACCGACAGAATTCCCTGACAAGTTAGCAATGTGCCATACCGCCAGAATTCCCTGACAAGTTAGTTATGTGCCACACCGACAAAATTCCCTGACAAGTAAGCAATGTGCCACACCGACAGAATTCCCTGACAAGTTAGTAATGTGCCACACCGACAGAATTCCCTGACAAGTTAGTAATGTGCCATACCGACATAATTCCCTGACAAGTAAGTAATGTTCCATACTGACAGAATTTCCTGACAAGTTAGTAATGTGCCACACCGACAGAATTCCCTGACAAGTTGGCAATGTGCCATACCAACAGAATTCCCTGACAAGTTAGTAATGTGCCACACTGACAGAATTCCCTGACAAGTTAGTAATGTGCCATACCGACAGAATTCTCTGACCAGTTCAGTGTCTGCAGCATGATTCTGTGCAATGGCGGGCAGCAGCTTCGTCTTCTCACTGTTAGGACTCAGAATGGCATCCTTGAATGAGATCTGAAACAACACATCAGGAAAACTGGGTTTGATGCATGTGCGGTAAAGTGCCATCCCAAATTAGCCTGTGCAGTCCACACAGGCTAATCATGGACAACACTTTCTGCATTTATGAAATTTTTTGTTTAAAGGAGGTCTCTTCTTAACAAAAATCTAGTGTAAGCGAAAAGTGTCGTCCATGATAAGCCTGTGCTGACCTATTTTCCCAGAACGAGGCTATTTTTTATTTTTTTTTAAGAACATGGTTTACACAAACACAATGTCAGTCTACTCACATTCATCATGACTTGTATATAACACTAATTAAAACAAGTTAAATTTGTGGTTTTCTTGACACTTTCAATCTATCAAGAACATTGATTTGAAGCATGTGTTTATTTAAACATGGTTCATAGAGTCAAAAGGTACTTGCCACACGTTTGGAAAGATTAA